>JAQGCX010001289.1:0-11561 GCA_034700205.1 Plectus parietinus
AACGTTCTGGCAAAATTTCTGGGTGCAATGAGCACTGATATTTTGAAAATTTCATTAAAAAGTAGCGATCAAAAATGTAATTTTGAGCCATTAAAAATGTCAATGCTCATTCACCCAGGAATTTTGCCAGAACGTTTGCCGCTCCGTGTTGGACCGCGCGCGGGCTTGCGTCGCAAGCGATGGCGGCCACTTCGATCACCTGGACTGGAATGATTTTCTGTTGCTGTAATTTTGTTCAGTAATACCTTTCATGTAGCTGGATATGTGGGTAAAATTTCATTGAATGTGGTTCACTGAGTAAAAAGTTATATCAGTTGAAAGTGTGGTAGGGTGACTTAGGCTTAGGCTTAGGCGTAGGCTTAGTAGTACACATCTCGTTAGTATGAACCTCTCCAAAGTAGTACATTTCTATCTAAAATAGTACACCTGGCAAACTTACATATGAGGGACGTCAGCAGTTGGACTGCTGCCCGAAGTAGTGAAGACAGTTCTCCTGCCTATTTGGTCTCCTAAGTGTCGTTGAAACTCAATCGGATGCGTTCGTCCCTCGCATTGACACACATCTCGTCCAACTAGTTATGACAAAAGCTCAAGTGTTTAAGTATGCGCTAAAAGAGGCGCGAAGGTGGTCAATTGAGCCACTTAGCACTCGTCCAAGTCGAGAGCTGCACATATTGCGTATCAAATGCGCTACTCTCGACAGTATTCTGCAGTAGCGCTTGTCAGTTAGTGACGTCAGTTTAGGGAGAATTTATTCAGGAAAATAGGTTAACTGATGCAGTCCGTTGTTTAAAATTGGGTGACTCAGTAAGGTTCTTTCATCGATAAAGTTTTTGCTCTGTTAATTGTCATTTTTAGCCGGAGAGTAGTCCATCTAATAATATGTTCATTATTTTGGGTTTACTCAGAAACATTCGCGCTACTAGAAAATATTTTTTGTGTTTATATTGCTCCGCAGAATCACTCACTCTTTTACTGTGTACTTTCAAATTAAACGAAGACCTCTTGGAATAAAAAGAAAATAAAAAAATTATGCGTCGCGGTGACCTCCCAGGCGCGCACAATAGGCGCATTCAACAAGTCCAAGGTCAGCGTAGTTTGAATGTGCGAATTGTGACGCGCTTGAGTGCGTTATGCATCCATAAACATGTCAATAGGAATTAGTGAATGTCAGTATCCTCAGGGTTGCCAGGGGTGCTCCTTCCAGGTAAAAGGTACTCCTCGGGAGGTTCTCCATTTGATATCAGGTCTTGTAATGTTAATGAAAAGATTCAAAGAACGGCGTATACTGACTGTACAACTCTTGAGTCACAACAGCTCGCGAGTCGCGAGATAAATGGTGTAGTGGGCCTCGAAAAGTTGAAAAACGAAAATTTGCACTAGATTTTAGTATTGCTCGCCATAATTTTAAAAAATTTGTTTATTTAAAAAAATGCATATATAAATTTTGAGATTCAAAAATTTACATATGTAAATTTAAAAATATACTCCTCGGCGGTTTTGGACATCTTGCAACCCTGAGCATCCAGGCAAAGGTGGGGTTTTTTGCGAAATTCCCATATGGCTCAGGGCTTGGCTTCAGATTTCGCGTTACATAGGACGCTTCAATTGATGCATTAAATTGCAATGCATTTAGACTGCTTAGTAAGTAGTCACTTGTGGACTGTCAAAGTTTTTTCAATGATTCACTTGGGCTCACCAAACAATACTCTGTTTATGCCGCTTGATGAAATCATCAAAGCAAAGAGGAACTTGGCTTGTCATATTCCTATATTGCAGAGGGCTTAGTAGTCAATTTTGCGTTAAATGAGATGTTTTAATTGCTTCATCATAGTACAGTGCATTTGAAAATGATTCACTTTCGTTCACCAAGCAATATCATCCAAAATAACTCTGTTTATGCCACTTGATGATATTTTCTTCAATAGCACATAGACTGATATTAAAACTGTTATGAAGTGAAAAGTGCCTAGTCATAGTGCAAATACCATCCATATACAGGGTGGCGCAAAAACACGTACGCATTTGGCCGCCCTACTCGCCCGACTTGAATCCGCTGGATTACTGGATCTGGAGCATCTTGGAGTCAAATTGACGTGTGAGGCTTTGCGCAAGTCTTTGACTCCAAAATCCTCCAGATCGAGTAATCAGCGGGTAAAAGTCGGGCGAATAGGGCCGCCAAATACGTACGTATTTTTGCGCCACCCTGTACATAGATAAATGACGCCGACTTGTTGATCATCAATCAAGCGCACCAGTCTGAAGCGTGGTAAATATGTTTATGTTATGACAGTGTATCCAACAGTGTATATCCGCGGTTCAAAATTCAGTCGCTGCTACGCTTAGGTGTGCGCTGTTTTTCATCGTCTGGGCGCAGAACAGAAGGGAGCGAGCGAGGCGTCGCCTTCACCTCCGTCGAAGACTGGTCCTTAGGCTGCAGCCACGCGCGTGTTTATCTGGTGGTGCTCGTGTACTGGTGCGCAGTTTTCGGAAGGGCTACGACGACGTTACACAACAACTCAGTCTTCCTCCTCCCGTGCAAAGTGCCTGCCTGCCTGACTCATAGACAGGGGGTCTGTGCTGAGAATTGGTATTCCTGTTCGGCAATGGATAGTTAGTTACTCACTCTCTCTTTTTCTTGCTGGAAATTAGCTCTTCAATCATTTTCTTTGACTGATTAGCCAGAGTGGTTTGGCAATACCATTGATGAGAACTTCCGCAATTTTACTGGAGGCGTGGAACATTAAGTGGCGCGTGCTGAGATTCGGTGCTCCTGCTAGTAATATTAGTTACCCAATCCATCTTTGTCTGTCCGTACTTTGTATTTTATTAGAAAAATAGCATTGATGAAAACTTCCGCAATTTTACTTGACGTGTAGAACATCTTGTAGAAGAGTGTTGCAAAACTTCTGCTATATTGAGCGCAGAATGAGTTTCTGACGGATTATCCCTAAAAAGTGATTGGTAATGGACTTCCTCAATTGCCGGAAGCGTTGAAGGAGCAGGCAGTCCCGTTGCTTTGCAAGAATTCATAACAAGTTGTTTGTAACAAGTAGTTATTGATTAGTTGAGCGCCACTTGTCAGTTATGTTGAAAGCAGGTCAGTTTTTCGTCTGCACTCAGTACTCAACCGTAATCTTAGTGATTTATTGTTTACGGCAACGCAAAACCTGCAGGTATTTCGGGGATTATGACTCAGTCACCCCCATTTGAGAATAGTCCAGAAACCCGTTGTTTATTTCTCCCTGCTGCTCGCAAGCTCCGCGTTTCTGTTTCGTCAGACGTGCAGACGTTTTTCTTTCGCAATCTGGGCAGGCACTCAGAGGTGGGTAAGGTTTGACCTCTAGGGGGGATTTAGTACCAAAAATTTTTGGCCCGCGGGGAATATCCCCCCGGTGGTCTCCAAAACCTCATTCTATCCAGTGCTTGTCCAAAAAATTTTTTCGCTACTACGTGGCGAAAACGTTTCACCCCATCTGCCCTTTTTCATGCAAGGGGATCTATACCCCTGGGGGAAATCCCCCACCCCCCGTGCCCATGTCTGAAGGGCTGAACAGAGTAATTGCGAATTGCGTCAATTCGCAATTACTTTGTTCAGTCCTTGAGTCACCGTTGCTTTGCAAGAAGATTTGAGAATAGTCCAGAAACCCGTTATTTATTTCTCCCCGCTGCTCGCAAGCTCTGCGTTTCTGTTTCGTCAGACATGCAGACGTTTTTCTTTCGCAACCTAGGCAGGCACTACCATTCAAGATTCATAGAACATGCTGAGTCATTCTTCGCTGATGTCATTTGCCTGAGTGTACCTATTAATCATGTCTGTAATATTCCAAAAGGTGTTTTTCCCGTTGCATTCCGCAACTTTGGCAGTAAAATATGACTATTCATTTTTATGGAATTTTGAACAGGATGTCGTCTTGTCATCGATTGCAGAATCTATCATACTCCAAACCTCTTATATGCATTCAATAAAACGTTTTCTGTGTGATACTGACAATAATCGTTTAAATTAATTACCTCTTTAGTGGATGTTTCTGTGTTTACTTTAATTCAAGTCCATTGCTAGAATTGTATTCGATTCACTCTCCTTAGGCGTTCAATTGCTCTCAGTATCATTTATTGGGAGAAGATAACTTCCGCATCGACATCGGATATCAAATGAGTTATTAGTGGTAGTTCTTTTGGTACCAGGACGATTGACCAAAAACCTCTGTTAGATAACCTGTTAGAACCCCTTGTTTGCCATATGCTTAGGCTTAGTTGGCAGTATACATGCTAGCCTAAGCCACCATCACCCTCTAAGCCACCTATCAAGCTTAGGAACCATGCCTCCCTAACAGGTTCTTGGTCAATCGTCATCATACCGTTCTTTTCTCTAATATTAAGGAAGGCGAGCATCGCTCCAGAATTGTTGTCGTTTTTTCCTTGCTTGATTTTGACACGTTGCGAAATATTTTAATCCGTGGAAGCAGGTTGTCAGGTTTTATTAGGAGAAAAACTGGCCAACGCAGACGCAGGACTTGGCAAAGAATACAGGAAAGTCGTGTTTTCGGTTCGCGTTGGTGCGCTTTGCTGTTCCCGCCGTGTCGCTCTCTCTCTCTAATAGTCTGCCGCTCTCAGCTGTTCTCTCTGACTCGTTCGCGTAGCTAGCGACTATCCGCTCTGCGCTGCGCTGTCCATTGAGTTCAAAGAAGTATCAGGTTTCTTCGAAAATGATCTCACAAGCTTGCGCGTAATGCGCGCTATATTATCATTCAGTCTGTGGCTTAAGATCGTTAGATGCGCGAAGTGCACAAGACATACCGTTGCTTAAATTCAAAACATACGGTATTTTAGCGCGAAATTCAAATTTGTTTGAATTTTCGTCGAAATATACGGTAGTTTTTGATTCCGTGCGGGTTCTTGGATCGAAGGATCTTGTGACTGCTGGCTGAAGGTGAATCTTGCGCTAGTCTAGTGAACTTAGTTTCTAGAAAACAAAACTCTTTTTGCTCTCAACTCAGTTCAGCGTGCCATTGAGGAAGAAGGAATCCGAGACCGCTTCTGACGTACTTGTGCCTGTCTACGCATCCTAACGACGACGCTCATTGCCTCCTCCTACTCATCTTCGTTTCACGTTCTTCACTTCGCATTGTAACTAAGGAAAATGGCCAATGTAAGATGGGTCCCAAAGATAGTTGTGTCCAGTGAGGAGAAGCGAAGGCCCGCGGTCTTGGCGGTCAAACCGTCGCGACGGACGTTGAGACGTCTGGCCAGACTGAAGGCGAAACGGGCTGAGGATATTGTGCGCATTTTTGGCAGTTCAGATGTGGTTTCCTCAATTTTACTGATTTTCTCACATATCACAGCCTTTATTTCTGCTTTAATTCAAACATTTTTTGCGTGGTGCATTCGATAGGTTTGTTTCCTCTTGTTAGATGTGGCCGTGCTACACTACTAACAATTCTCAACAGAAAATTAATTCAGATTGTGGTACATTTCTGTTGGGCAGTAATTGACTCATGTGACCGAAGCTGAAAATTTTAATATGCTATTTTATCATTTTTGAATAATTGCGCAGGAAAAGAAAATGACATCGATTATTTTCACACGTTTGCTGATCTTGCAAAAGAATAAGAAACATTCGTATCAACCAGTAATATTTTCACTTGATCCCTGTCTACCATATCTTTCTCGATCCTCGAACTTCCTCGTTGCGAAATTTTTCACCAAACTTCGCAAATCAGAAAATTCCGAGCTGCAATAGATTTCATCATCCTCCTGTTTTGCAGATTGCAAACCTGCCTGCCTTTTATCTTTCCAGCCTTCTTGCTCAGATGAAAGTTTTTGAAAGCTCGGTTTTTTTAAATTTCCTGAAGTTTTTGAACATTTCTTTTCAAAGAATCAAAAAAGTCATTGAAATCACAAGATTACCTAAAATTTTCGCTGCCGAAATCTTTCATTGCACCGCTGTTTATCATTTTTCTTCCGATTTTGTCCGATTGGGAACCTTTTTGATGATAAATTCGTCAATTTCGGTGAATTTCAGGTTTCGCCGTTATCAGCTGAAGACATGGATGACATGTTGAATTCATCGCCGCTGCACCAGCAGCATAAGGGAGCCGTTCACGACGCATTCGATAATCGCCACGAAGAAGACACGTTCGTCACGCAGACTGGTACGTTCCACTCTTTCCGATGTAAAGTCTAGGCGCGCTAAGATGGCGGGTGACGTCCACGCCCATAAAAAACAAGTGGCGCCCCTGTGCGGCCAAATAGCAAAACGGCGCGTGCGTATTTACATGAGTGAGCAACGATGCATTTTCTAGTGAGCTTTCAAGCAAAGAACATTATTTTTCACTCAGTTCCATTGGAAAGTAAACGAATCGGGAAGTTTGTAAATTAATTTATCCAGCAAGAGATTTTCAGAAAGGCCTTCAATATGATTTCATTCGTATTTTTCCATATCAAAACAGTACTTCGGTACAACGGACGCTATATAAAATGGACACAAGCTTGTGCTAAAACAAAAACTCACTGAATCCCGTAACGATAGTGTGGGTTAATGATTTTCTTTGCCTGTCAGGTTACGGTGTCACCTTCCCGTTTCTCTTTACCGAGTACAAAATATTGACTATATTAGCGCGTGCTTTTCAGGTCACGAGATCAAGGAGGTGGCCGACTCGGTGCACGAGAAGGCCGAGCAGTTGGTCGATCAGATCTTCGATGATCACCACTTCGGCGGCGATCACGGCCACCACGCCGCGCATCACGACGACGATGAGGACGACTTCGGCGGACATCACGAGCTGCACCGTCGCCAGGAGTTCCATCCCGAGCATCGCGACTTCAACGATGATCCCGTCTCGCCATCGGGCGACTCTGGTCAGTTATTCCATATTTCGCTACTTTGCATAAATCGACCGTTATTGTCTCCATCTTGTAAAACCCGCGGTGGGCTAAGCGTGCGGTTCGGTATAGGGCTGTAACGGGGATGGGGAATTCCCCGTCCCCGCGGGGATCCCCATCCCCGACTTCTCGATTTTCCCCGACTTTCTAGTACTTGATTCCCATCCCCGTCGGGGAATTCCCCATCCCCGCGGGGATCCCCGTCCCCGTCCCCATCCCCGACTTTTGATTTTCCCCGTCCCCGTTACAGCCCTAGTTCGGTACGCCAACGGTCGGAAACGCCACTACGCGGTCGTACAGAGAAACTCACTGCGCGCGCAATATTTTAAACCCAAAGCATAGGTGTTTTTGGGGGGTGGTTGGGGAGGGTTTAACCTCCCCCCCAACCCTGACCGAAGTGGGCAAAATGGGCGAAATTTTGTTAACCCCCCTCACCCGCCGAAAGCGGCTCAAAAAATTTGCATAAAATTACGGTATTTTCGGGCGGGAATACCGTAATTTAATGCAAATTTAATGCAAATTTTTTTGAATACGGCATGTTAACCCCCCCCCTACTTTTCGACCCGAACACACCTCTGACCCAAAGTACGAAGTTTGTTCATTTAGTATTGAATTAACATGTTCATAGTTTGCTTCTGGCTGCTTTAATTTTTAATTTTTCTTTATTTCACTTTTTGTGAGAAAAGGAAGTGCGAACCGCGCGCCAAATGACATGCAGCGCGCTGTTTACGACAATATAGAATTATTCAGCTGATCAGCAAAATCAATTTGTTGATGAAAACTGATGCTTGCAACCATTTATTTTTAGATTGATATCATCAAAATACATCGAGAACGATTATTGCAAACATCTGATTCTTAAAATTTAGAATTGTTTTGAAAAATGTTTTCTTTTTTGTTGCAATGTTGAAATTGTTGTTGATATTTAAAAAATTTCGTTGCAGGACGCGATGTGGTGGGAGACATGATGGGCCACGACGGATCGGGAGGAGACTCGCCAATGGGCGGTGGAGGTGACATGCGCGGCGCTTCGCCCGACGAGCGCACTTACGAACGCGAAGGACCACTCATTTTCGGACAGCGTCAGGCGGTAAATCAACTTTTTATCTTACTTATTGGGTGTTTGACGGAAAACCACGCCAGTATTATCATTTTTGGTTAAAAGGGATCCTAAGTCAAAACACTATTCGCGTCGAAGAGATGTAATCATGAAGTTGATTCCGAATTTCGCAGTATTTTTCTCTGATTTGCACCTCTAAATTGTCGAAAACGGCACGAGCGGAGCAAAAAATACAAATATAAGAGGGGCGATTGATGTTCAAGTGAAACTTGGAATGGATTTATATATTTTCTTGGTAAACGCACCCAGATGTACGTTAAATCGGGCAAATCCATTGAAGTTTTACTTGAGCATCAATCGCCCCTCTTATATTTGAATTTTTTGTTCCACCCGTGCCCTTTTTCGACAATTCAGAGGTCGAATCAGAGAAAACTAATGCAAAATTCAGAATTAACATCATCGATCGTGTTCTGACTAAGGATCCCCTTTAACATGTTGATTAACATAATCAGTGAATCATTTTGCGCTTTGCTGAAGAGAGATGGCTTGAACAAAAATATCATTCTGCTGCTCTTTCAAAATGGCGCGTATTTGCTTGGTTGGGGTAATTTCGTCCCAACCTCGCCACCCACAAATAACCCCCTCCCCCATTTTCCATAATTTGTTTTTGTTGATGAATGTTGCATTGAATGAATATTTCTGTGCCGAAAATTCTTTTCCGATTTCATGATGATGCCTTAGTCTGTAAAATTCCAACGGGTATTGACGAAACTATCGAAATGATGCTCATGTTACAGGAGGCGCTGCATAAGGACCTGCTCGAAGACGATAACACCGACTTCTACCAAAAAAAGGAGCACGCCCACGACTTGCACACATCGTATGTACCAGCTTATGCTCTTATGAACGATCAAAAAAGAGAGTTTTGGGGGATTCTTTGCTGAGAATTGGAATCCTTTAGGCACCTGGAGTTCCCCCAGTTTCCATTATGCACATGTCTGGAGCATTGGTGTGTTTGGGGGGGGTTTGGAGGAGGGTTACCCCCCCCCCACTCTGACCGAAGTGGGCAAAATGGGCAAAATTTTGTTAACCCCCCCTCGCCCGCCGAAGGCGGCCCAAAAAATTTGCATAAAGTTACGGTAATTTTATGCAAATTTATACAAAGTTACGGTAATTTTATGCAAATTTATGCAAATTTTTAGGCCAAAGCTATGTTAACCCCCCCCTCCCCCCAACTTTTCGACCCGAATACACCTCTGGTCTGAAAGTGCGCGTTTTAATGAGCAACGTTTCCTTTGTATAGCATTCAAATATTCAACTAAAATCTTCTCGATATGCTAAATCTGCCTTATAGTATGTATCACTGAAATTGAAACTTATCAGAGAATTTAGTTCGATTTTAAAACATATCATAGACACCATACATTTGTTATTCTATTCGTAGTTGCTGTATTGAAATCTGAGAAAGCAATTTCGAAAATTTCTTCATGCCTCTTTCACCGAGAGCTAGTTTTCAGTTTCATACTTCACCATTGTTTTACAATTTTTAGTAGAAAAGTGCTAACAGTTGAAGACAACTTGCTTTGCTGTACATGTGTTGTAGTTTTCCATGTCTATATGCAGTGTACTTTTGTAACGATTGCATAGAAACGGAGATGATTTTTTTTGTTGAGTTCTGTTTTGGGCTTCAATTTATGTTGAACATACAATTTGTCATAGGCCTACATAAATAGTTATTCTTCGTTCTTGTGGGTTTTCGGAGGATTTTCGGTGACTTGTTGAATAAAAAAGGCATTGCTTTGCTTTTTTCGCTCCGAATTTCATAATAAGTATATGGTAATTTAGTACCACTAAAGCGTTGGAAAGCAGTTGAACATAATTGTTGAACATAACAACATGTTAACAAAATGAGCTAGAACCATGATTGCAAGTTGTTATTGGATTTTCTATCTTATTTATGAAGTATCCCGCGTGTTTGTAACTATTATAATAGTGTCACCAAAAGTATATGACCCCTATACCCTGTTAAGTACATCATTAACCTGAAGTGAACGAAACGTGATGAAGATGATGATCAGAGTGATGCTGCTGGTCGCCTTGTGCGCCTTCGTTCATTGCATCCCCATTGACAATGGCGACCCCGAGATCGAGTGCGGGGGGCGGGGGCGCTTCCATCGCCGTCCCTTTCACGACCCAGAAGCTCTTCGAGGGACACGTCTACATTAAGATTTTGCTGTTTTTGACAATTGGTTTGCAACTGAGCGAGTTTTGACGAAAGGCGATTGTTGGTGTGGTGTTGATTACGCCATTTAAAGATCAGTGATGTACCGTAAAGATTATGATATCTGTTCACATCCATGAGGCAGGTCAGTCACGATCATACGTCACGATCGTAAATTCGAATGCAGTATTACATACTTTATTTTTCGATGTCCTATTCTTGTAATTACTACCTCAAACGTGCAATGCAATTGCAAATTTATATGTTGTGCTGTATTAATTATTACCCTAGAAGAAGATCGCAGTGTTGACGGAAAAGTGGGGACAGAATTGCGTTCATCGGAATAAATAAAAGGAAAGTGCAACATGTATCGGCGGAAAGATACCATCAGTAGTCACCAGTGATGATTTACTACATTGCCGTGTTTTACTTTGCAATCAGCAAGGCGCATCTCTTTGCATCGCCACTCGTCCAAAAAGACAACATCGCCCGTCCTTTTCTCTCGAAAATGCCGATCACAATCGTTGTCCGATCATAAACAGCTCCATGCTGAGTGGCTTCGAATTTTTCGGTCAAACTGAACTTTTTGATGTGGTAGGCAACTTTAACTGTCATATTTGACTTCCCCAAAAAGGGAAAAAGAAAAAGAAGCGCAAAAAATGTGTCCTCAGATGGCCTCGATCTCATAATCGGACGCCGTAACCACTGCGCTGTTATGTTACGCTTAAGCTTTAATTTGACTCCGCGGTCAATCTATTCGTGCTACACCCGTCTTGAGGCCGCCGTCGGTGCGTCGGTCGTCTGGCTGGGGGGGAGGGGGGGTTGGCCGGACCTATGAGGGGTTGGCGCTGGCCAGGGGGGGGGTTCCTATAGCTAGACCCCTCCTGGCTACAGCTATGGTGTGATCATCCAGTCGCATGCGTCGAAACCGGCCGCAATTTCACAGTGCGGCATGAATGCTAATTCGTGGCTCACGCCAGCGTCGCGTCGGTTTGCAAGTACGATTGCGTACCGGCGTACATGCAAAACATCGGTTTCGAAACAGCGGCATGCAAACAGCGGCACGCCACTCTACGCTCGTAATCGGACGCCGTAACCACTGCGCTGTTATGTTATTTTATATCCAATTAAGTGTCAAGCTAAAACAGACATAGACGTGGGGATCCAACCCAGCTTGATCAGTTATGAAAAAGTCAATAAATCAATCAGTTATGAAAAAGTGTATGCAGCATATGCCGCATGATGTCGACCACGGTGAGGACCACCAGTATGAACACCAGGACTGTCATCTTTGACGATTACTGCAAATTCAAAGTAAAAGTTTTTTCTACTGATAGACTTCATGCGGCATATGCTGCATACACTTTTTCATAACTGATCAAGCTGGGTTGGATC
>JAQGCX010001290.1:0-11560 GCA_034700205.1 Plectus parietinus
GGGTCCCCCTTATCGTTTTACCCATTTGCCCTCCTGAAGAGCCGATTTGCCCCCCCCCCCCCGTCCTTCGAGTTCTGCCTTCGCGCCTGACCAAAAGGTACAGTTATCTACATTGAAATTAAGGACAAGGATACGAATGACCGCAAGCTACGCATCGTCAACGTGCACGCTTCTCCGATTGGTACAATTCAAGTGTGGGCTAAGAAATTCGTGAATTGCTATGCGCAGTCGCATATCGATGATGTTCCCACCATCGTGCTTGGTGACTGGAATGCAGTGGAAGAAGCAGTTGATCGAAGCGTCGCAGGACCTCTGACCAACTGTGACAACGCTATGGATGTCGTTTGGGAGATGTTTGCAGTCCGAGGCATGAAGGATGCATTTCGTTCAATGCACCCGGCAACTAAAACGTATAGCTACTGTTGCAAAGCTTCAGGATTGGCAACCCGCATCGATCGCGTATACGCCACTGATGAAACGATAAAAAATATTTCTGAAATCGAATACGACATGTCGAATTTCTATTACCCGTTCGCACATTTATTTTCATTCTATGGAACCTTAAAGCCAAAAACATACGAACATTCAATAGTCACTGTGAATCTACGTCATCTTTGAAAGTTCAATGTGAGTGAGTATGATACTGTTTTGCGTGAGTTTATTGTAATGTGTGGCGCTAATCAACAGCGATCAAAGAACCCCTGAAACCTAGGGCCGAAGCTAGGGGGGCTGGGTGATGGGGAGGGAGGCTCAAGCCCTCTACCAGAAAACTAGCCCCCAAATTGGCAGCCAAAATTAAGAGATAAGGATACCCTTTTTAAATTTTCTCAGTCCTTTTCGGAAAATTTGGCCCACTCCTTCCTTCCGAACAATCTTGGCTTCGTCTCTGTCTACCGAATAGCACTTGTGACGACAACGGAAACCAGTGCAAGACAGAACAGCAAGATCAACCAATATATGCATTTGCATCAAGATCAGCTTTTATTTTAGTACAAAATAGAAATGACTGAATTTTTTTGCTGGTTGCATTGTGATCACGCCGATATTTCTGTTTCCTAATATAGTCGAATAACTTCCCGCCGTCAGAGACGTTACGTGCACTTATCATGAGCGAACGTAGGGGCGGATCATGGGTGAGGGGGGCCTGAATATAAATGTACTATATCACTTTTCAAGGGGGGTCCCCTTCAGTACTAGGGCTTGCGGGTATGTAAATATATGTAATTATTGTAATCCACTATGATCCGCCCCTGAGCGAGCGCGACTGGTTTTAATTCATGATTTGATAGGAAAGAGATAGAATCAGGGGAATGGTTTGCAGACTTGGGCACTGGTTTGGGCTTGGAGGTGTATCATATTCCTCAAACGTGTATCTGAGGGGGTAGGTATGACCCGGTGCTGTCTATGGTTTAAAATTCTACTACAAAGAAAACTTCTTTGTACGTATTAGCAAAGTGAAACTGTTTTTTCGCTTGAATTTACTGGCTCGAATCTGAGAATAAATTTTCCACAAGAATCACATTGAAATTCTTTAAGTTTTGTGATCTGACCAAACTCTAAAAAATGCTTTTTTAAACTAACGTTTCCACGGTTATCGCATTCAAGGAAAATTTACTCTTTGATTTCAATTGTCGTGTAATTTGGCGTTTTAATTTTATCCAATTTAACCAATCACTTTTATTCACACGATAGGTTCGGGGAGTAGGAGTACCACGCCATCACATTTTTTGGCTATTTCATTTGTGCATCTGTCTTAATTCTCCCTTCTGCAGTCTGGAACTAGTGGGATAGCAGATAATGTGTACCTCCCTTGCTCTAGTATGTCTGTCATTGACTTTTTGCAGTGAAATACCGTATTTTTATTTGAATAGTAGCACATATGCTATTATTTTCCGATCCATTTAAAAGTCTGCAATTGTCAGGACGAGTTTTGATCTCGAATCGATTACTTTGCAATATTTTCAATTAAAAGGTAAAAGAAACCGAGCAAAACACTTTTCAATATAAAATGAGCACAAATAACGAATAATATTGAGTGTACGATGTCAAAATTTGAAGTACGGGGTGCGCTCAGTTGGAAACTGTGTTATTAGAGTAAGTACGGTAATGCGAGAAGATGAATTGTTGTTTTATTTAAACCCAAAACAGTCACGTCTATTGTCTATCTCTCTCTCACCTCATCAATCATTTTAATAACATCAGACAACTGAGTGTTGGTGGCAGGGCTTGATTGCATCCTGAAATTGCCCATAAACATTCCAACAGCGGTTTTTTCTTTTATTCTTTGTTAATTTGCGAGCGACATTCCAAGCCATGATTGATGTGCGAAAGCGGATGTTTTGGCAGCATGCAATAATCTCCTCCAAAAGAGGCATAATTAATATAGCCATGGCAATTATCTTAAACATGCCATAGATTAATATGCTGCAACGGAAACGTAATGTAAATTCTATCGCAGATTTTCCCGGACCCAGAGTAACAATAAAAAAATGTTTTTGCTGTGGAACTAATATTTCTTGCAATTTACGTCCCATCCATCATCAGACTTTCTTGATTTCTCTGATTGACTTTGATTGTTTTCCTTTCGCGAAGACAATAATTTAGCTTTTCTCAGGG
Source organism: Plectus parietinus (assembly GCA_034700205.1). NCBI lineage: Eukaryota > Metazoa > Nematoda > Chromadorea > Plectida > Plectidae > Plectus > Plectus parietinus. The sequence continues at coordinate 2,617 of JAQGCX010001290.1, forward strand.
GTCTGAACTTGCTTGTTCACCAGTGGTTTGTCAGTACAGTACCTGCTCTTTATGGTCTTTCATATGCGTGCAAGCATCGTGCAAGCATCAAACCCTTGTAATTCTCTATTAGATTTAACCCTCGCTGTTTTATTCGGCACTGTGATGGCTGCGCACGAAGCGAGCAAATTTCTATGATTTTCTTCTATGATCTCGATTTTCTATGATTTTTCTACCAAACTCTACTTTTACTTTCCCTATATTGCTCGACCTAAATTGTAAGTTACATCATTTCTGCCAGAGGCGGCTCCATTCTATAAATTTTCTTTTGTATGTTCACAACATTGTCATTAATTTATGTTTCAAATTTCAAATGATTTCAATTAACGGTTAAGAAGTTATTAACTTTGAAAGTTGCCCGAAGACGTATGCAAAAATAGAAAAACCACGTAGCGGTCCTATCTTTTTGCTCAGCACTGTAGATTATCGATTGTTTGGGTTACGCGGAGGAGGGGGGGGGGGGTAAAAAGCGGCCAAAAACAGGGTAAGCAATTTTAGGACAGCCCCTATGCGCGCATATGCGCGCACATCCCGCACACGGTCATTTGATGGGCGTTGACCCCAGGCTTGGACGCCGCAGGAAGATAATTAACCGTAATTGTCTCCACGTGTCGCGACGAGCGTGGGTCGACGCCTATCAAATGTCCGTGTGCGTGCGGGATGTGCGCGCATATGTGCGCATATTAGTCGCGCCCCCTGTACAATGGCAATTTTTCAGACACTCGGAATGATTCTAGACAACATTGAAAATTGGTAAATGTAGCAAAATGAAGCATAATAGGGCGGAAGAGACACTCACATTCGCTTGAGAAAATATGAAGGCAGAGAAACAGGAGTAGCAGAAAGCTTATCTTGCAATTCACGGAGTACATCATAAACCATTTCTGGCGAAAAAAATAAATGGTTTATTTGCACGAGATTCAAATGGAAACAAAATATCATTAGCAGGAGTAAATACACTGCTGAACTGATGTAACCAAATGCGCGCCTTATCAGGATCTTTAACACACATATAGTTCCATTAATATTTTTAACTGGAGCCACACCAGATTTTGATTTTAGCTGATTATTGACATGCGAACAAACCTTTTTGAAATTACGGGTCTCAATCAAATGACGCTCATGATTTTACGAATCCAGGTTGATAGATCCATCAAGTCGTTAGATCCATCGTCAAATAAAGTGGCCCTGACATGATTGATATATTTAATAACTGTCAAAACCCAGGTCGTTAGATCCATCGTGCTGATAGATCCATCGCATCGGGTCGATAGATTCATCAGCGACTATAAGCCTAAGCATACTGTAAGACAGTCAATAGCATCGCTTTACTGTTGAAAAACATCGAAACAAAATATTACTTCAAAAATAGCAGAATGTTTCGAACGGCGTTTGGTGGTCTTCCATTTTTGCACAAGCAACTCACTCGAAACACTGGTGCGTAAGCAATTTGCTCGATGGATCTAACGACCTGAGGCGATGAATCTATCGACCGTCTCATTTTAAGACGACCTAATTAAAGTTAACATTGTCAAATTTCATCTGACGATGGATCAAACGACCTGATGGATCTAACGAGCCGATGGATCTATCAACCCACAACCTGATTTTACAACGCGTTGAATGGCAAGGTGGCAGTTTCTTGCACACTTTTTGTACACATACAGTACATACCCCCTGGACTGGCTCACATCGCTTCCTCCACAAGCGCCGTTTCTCGCTTTGCAGTTGACAAATGTCTAGAAAGTCGGTCGGTTTGAGACGCACATGTTTTAGAGGAGTTGATTACTGAATGTTATCGGACAATTCGGCTAGAAACAATTGTTACAATCTTCGATGGACATATCTGGAATGAATAAGTAAGACCAATCTTTTGGAGCTAAAAGGCTGTTTGCCCGGATATAATCAGTTCAAGCTAAGTCCAAAGCTGGAAACTGATTAGGAATTGCAGTGAAAGTGCAGAGTACAACTTACGTTGTAAAACAATCTAGCACGCGCATCGAAATTGGCACGCATCTGCTCTCTGATCACTGAACAAGTACTGCGCAATCAGACTTGTTATTCAGACTTATTTGCAACTATTGCACCACTGATGTAAACAAAAACACTGCTTATATTCAGTTTCTTGTGTCGCGCGGCTCATTCTATTTTCTTGGTGTCACACAACCTACGTTTTTGGAACTGAAAATAGAGTAAATAAATAAATATTATATTTCTTCTTATTGTAGGGAATTCTAACCTTGTATCATTCTATGACAGCTTCTAATAGTATGGTTGCAGGCAGGACATACCTCTTATGAGTTAATTATGCGTATTTAGTATTCTCAGGTTTCAGGGGATCGAAAAATAGTACCGGGTTCTTCTGAAAAAGAGACCGGGGTCCCTTATTCGGAAAATAGGTTTTTCGGGACCTCACATTGAGACCTCACATTGATCGGATAGTATGCAAGTAGTGTGTTAAATTTATTTTCCGAATAAGGGACCGGGTCTCTTAAACGGAAATAAATTCAAATAAGAGACCCCGGGTCCCTTATTTGGGGGTCCCTTATTCGGAAAAAGCCGGTACGGCATGTTGGCATGCAATTGTATTAGAAGAAATACGTACGGCTGTATAATTAGTATTTACGTTCAGGACCAAAACATTGATGCAATCCGAGGTGAAAATGGTGAAGTCACAGATTCTGTTCGTTCTCGCATTCGCCTGCATGTTTCTCGTTTGCGAAGTGGAATCGAATCCCGTTCCTCAGTTCTACGCCGACAGCAGCGCTCAAAACGCAGCCGTCTACTACCCTGCTGGTTATCAAGAAGTTCAAGGTCACCCTGGATCAGTTGGAGTTGGCAACTCTGCATCATTTTTCTATCTGATTTGTGGCGAAGGCTGCGGCGGACAACGCGGACGTAGATGAATTGCACGTACAGTGATAACCAAGCAATCAAACCTTTAACATAAGGGTGTCCAATACTGTAGCTTCTGTAATATTGCTCAGGGCAAAAAATGCCATGGACTGGGGAGGGGAGTATGGATTTTGTAAAAAAGTTTAGTTTTTCTGTGCAGGGGGCTCTCTCCCTTTTTTTCTGTTTTTCTGTGCTGGGGGCTCTCTCCCTTTCCAACACGGAGCTAAGCTTGCTGCTGACCTTGGAACTCGGACTTGAGTTACAGATATTGACTTTGGAAACCAAACAATGTATTGTTTTGCTTGTGCGTTTTATTGTGACCACTCATTGGTATTTGTTCTCCGAAGCCACGTGAAATACCGTCTGTTTTACCGGACTCGCTTAATGTTAATGCTCGTTTGCTACCGATTGTCAATTGGGCTCTTCGTTTTTGTTATGCATTCTTGGTGAGACCGGCTTAACTACAGAACTGATGACGTCATGCTCACAGTTACGCCGGTCTCACTAAGAATGCATAACAAAAACGAAGAGCCTAATTGCTGACGCGTATCGTGTGCTGAAAGTTTATTTTATGAACGAACAAAGATAATGGTGTATAAAAAAATCTTCAATGCACAGTATAACTACTTTTTGACCTGGACTAATATCCTCGGTTTTGATTTGCAATTGATACTCATTGATCAATTACCATACAAAGATTCCCATATAAAAGTGCCAACATGATTCCAGTCAAGCAATGAATGATGATACAGGGTGGGGCATAAGTCCTGTCTCAACTTTTAGAGCTTATAACTTTTGATTGGTAAAAGCAAATCATTAGTAACTTTGAACATAGGTTAATAATAACTCTCTAATACTCTTCAGCAAAAAGCATTCTTTCCTTAAGTATTAAGGACATGTCCGCACAGACACCGGACGGCCCGGCCTTTCTCGGTCTTCGATAGAGCGCGTTTCTCTGAATCGATTGATAGTAATCGATTGACGGTTAGCACCATCCTCTCGTAACATCTTGAAAACATCTCCCGGTTCATAGCCAGCTCGGTGCAAACGAATGATAGAGGCTCGTCGACGCCATATCACCGTTCGACTTCATCTCACATCAATAGGAATGATGACTAATACCATCAGATAGAGCTTTTCAAGGGCTATCTAATGCACCTATTATTGGTCAAATGCCAATTATTGTCACAAATCTATCACTGTTTTTAAAAATGAAGCAGGGCGTATGCCCCACTCTGTGTATCTGAAGTGGCCCTGTTCAGTTTATTTCATCACCTTACTATCGTCATCTTTTGTACATAACGTGCAATATTTCTAAGGACTAAAAACAGCTCTGCTCTCGTGCTACGATGTTTGATGTTTTGCGTCATTACCGCTGTAAAGAGCAAAATATTTTGACGTGCGCAGCGCAGCGCATCTAAATTATAGCGCCAGTCCGATCTGTTTTGCGCGCTTCACTGACCAAGAATGTTCGCATCAGGAGCGTTGTTGTTTGTTGTTTGTTTATTCGTATACAGGGTGTTCCAAGTAATTTGAACTTTTTCAAATGCGCATAACTTTGCGAAGAATGTTTGACAAAATGTAAAGTGTTGTGGGATGCTCATGGCCTGGAAATTCTTCCCAAAACTTTATTTTTTTTAAATTAAAAAAATTTAATTTTACCTCTAATAAACGTAATTTAAAATTTTTTGTCTCGTGTCATTTTCAATATGTTGTAGCCGATGTCATTTCTTGGCACAGTTTGCAAAATATTTTTAGATTTCACTGAAAATGTTCATATTAGGCTAAAAGTGCGAAAAATGAAGTCAGAAAATTTTTTTTAAATTTTCGTGCTGAGATATGGCGGGAAATTTAATATTAATTTCCAAAAATATTACTTTGTCAAAATTAGCTCAATTTCAACTTTTGAGTACACGATTCGATTAGAAATTGGACGAGGATTCCGAAAATCACCAAATTTTTTACTTTTGATGTTTTTTCATTAAGAAAATCGAGAAATTAATTTTAGAGTCTGTCGTTTCTTTCAGTTTTTTGCGTTTTCCTCGAAAAGGTTGTACGAAAGCCATAAGCAGAAGCTACCTTAGAATTAAAGCCCATCTCTTTCTCTATCGATTGGTTACATAAAACGTTGATTTCTACGGCACTTACGCCTGGAACCGAAGGCGGAAGTTGACGCATGCTGAAATTACTTGGTGTAGGATGGGGGTCCGTCGCTATAGGATCGCTTTTTCCTCGAAAAAGTTGTAGCAAAGCCATAAGCAAAAGTTCCCTAGAATTAAAGCCCATGTTCAGCTCTATCGATTCGTTTCATGAAACGGTAGATTCTGGGGGACCCACGTCTGGAGCCAAAGACGTAAGTTTACGCCTGCTGAAATTACCTGGTGTTGCATGGTACAGGGTGTCTGAAAAATGATGATATACTTTAATTTTCGAGTAACTTTCCAAGAAATGCACCAATTAAGCTCAAATTTCTCACATGTGTTCTCCCCAGGATAAGAATTTTTTCGAAATTAAAAAAATTGAAATTGGTCCTGGCGTTGCCGAAATTTGATCGAAAAAAAATGCCTTGCTTTTGACGCAATGGTAAAAAAAACTGACCCTTTCAGTTTTTTCTATATCTCAACGAAGACAATACGAATCAAAGTGAAATTGTAACCAGAAGTACCTCTTTATATAACCTTATTCAGGTAAAATTTTTATGCTGATCCGTAGCACCAGTGTTGTTTTCTTTTAATTTGTGTGCGAAGTTGTGAAAACGTGAAATTAGGAAAATGGTAAGGTAATGGTGCGAATTTCACGTTTTCTCAACTTCGCACACAATTTAAAATAAATCGACGATGGTGCTACGGATCAACATAAAAAATTTACCTGAACAAGGTTATGTAGAGAGGTGATTGTGATGAAATTTTTACTTTGATCCGTATTGTCTTCGTTGAGAAATAGCAAAAACTAAAAAGGTCAGTGTTTTGATTATTGCGTCAAAAGCAGACCATTTTTCGATCGCTGTTCAATTTTAAAAGTTCCAAAAAATTTATCATCCTCTGGAGAGAAAATATGAAAAATTTCAGCTCAGTTGGTGCATTTCTTAAAAAGTTATTATTAGTTAGAGTGTGTCATCATTTTCCAGACACCCTGTACCATTCTGCATCAAGCAATTTCTGCACGCGTCCACTTCCGGCTCAGATTTCAGGCGTGGGTGCCACGGAATTCAATTTTTCATGAAACCAGTTGATAGAGCTGAACATTGGCTTTAATTTTATGGAAATATTTTTTATGGCATTGGTACGATTTTTCCGAGAAAATCGCAAAAAACTAAAAAGACGGACACCCATCCTATATCAAGAAATTTCAGCACGCATCAACTTCCGGGTTCAGTTCCAAGCGAAAATGCCGTCAAATCTCACGTTTTGTGTAACCAATCGATAGAGAAAGAGATGAGCTTTAATTCTAGGGAAATATTTTTTATGGCATTGGTACGAGTTTTTCGAGAAAATTACAAAAAACTAAAAAAACGGCTGATATGGAAATTTAATTCTTAATTTTTTTAATGACAGAAGCATTAAAATTAAAAAATGTGGTGATTTTAGAAATCCTCGTTTAATTTCTGATCGAATGGTGTACTCAAAAATTAAAATTGAGCTAATTTTGGCAAAGTAATAATTTTTGGAATTTAATTTTAAATTTCCCGCCATATCGAAACACGAAAATTTTTAAAAATTTTTCTGACTTAATTTTTCGCAGTTTCAGCCCAGAATACACTAATATAAACATTTTCAACGAAATCTAAAAATATTTTGCAAACTGTGCCAAGCCAAACTTGGTCCTTATAAAAAGCGTGTCTTAAGTACTTTGGCAGTACGCCCCTTTCGCACATAAATCGGTCCATCACAAAAAGTTCCTAAATGAACCAATTTTAGAAAGAACAGATTCTAGCATAAAAAACCTTGGGGAAGTCGAATATGATAAGCAAAACTGGCTTCAAAATCAAAAAAACCCAAGTTTGATCGAAATATTCGAAGTGAGGTTCATCTCCTATTTCAATTGTACATAAATCGGTCCAAAACAAAAAGTTCCTAATTAGAACACTTTAGAAAATGATAGATTCTTCTAGCATAGAACACCTTGGGAAAGTCAAATATGATAAGCAGAACTAGCTGTAACATCAAAAAATCTAAGTTTGGTCGAAACATTCAAAGTGACGCTTACCCCCTATTGCTACTCTAGGTAAATCGGCTCATAACAAAAAGTTTCCAATTCTAGAAATTTTGGAAATGATAGATTCTTGTGTTAAAAGTCTTGGGGAAGTCAAATATGACAATTAAAATTGTCTATGACATCAAAAAATCCAAGTTCGGCTACTAGTTGTGAATCATGGGAAAGTAAGGAAAATCAATTGGAGCCACCCAACTTTGTGACATGATGTTGTAGCCAACTCTGCTTATCATATTCGACTTCTCAACGGTTTTTCATGCTGGAATCTATCATTTCCAGAAGTGTTCCAATTGAGAACTTTTTTGTTACGGACCGATTTATGTACAGTGCCAATAGAAGGTAATCCTCACTTCGATTCTTTCGGTCGAACTGGATTTTTCGATGTCATAGGCAATTTTAATTATCATATTCGACTTCCCCAAGGTTTCTTACACTAGAATCTATCATTTCCAAAAGTATTTCAACTGGAAACTTTTTTGTCATGGATCGATTTACGAACAGTGGCAAAAGGAGGTAAACCTCACTTCGAATTTTTTGACCAAACTTGGGTTTTCTGAAGTTTTAGTCTGTCTGGGAGGGGGGGGGGTACGTACCCCCCAGGTCAGACCCTCATAATATTAAGTGTAAATTTTCAAATATACGGTAGCCGACGAAATTCAAATTTCGAATTTCAAATTTCGTTTTCACATAGGAGCTCTTTTAATTAATGGGATTAATTCTCAAAAAAAATATCCCCCAGCCGATTTCGTTTTGAGGTTTAGAGGTCCCTAGCGTCCCTAGATTGCAAAATTATGTTGAAAATTTTACCTCGAGTGGTCAAAAAATTCTGGCTGCGGCGCTCCAAATGTTCGTCATTTGTCACATCTAAATGACGCATTTCGTCTTCCAACAGCCATCCAACATTTTGACTGCTATTAAAAAATCATCAAAATTCGTTTCCAGCGGCAAAAAAATGTTAAAAAATTCTGGCTGCGGCGCTACAAATTTTTGATTAACTTCCAGACCAAATTTCTGATGGAGTTCGTCATTTGTCCCATCTAATTTGCGCATTTCGTTTTCCAACAGCCACACTGTTAACATCACATTTTTCTCTTGTTCATCATTTTATACAGTTCCATTTAGCAATTCAACAATCGGTGAGCTGTCGATGGTCAGTTACCGAATCGAATTCTGTCATATCCATCTTCCGCTTCGCTGTTGACAGACACTTTGAGTTCTGTGGACGTGACTGTCAGGACACATGTTTTGTTTGGTGTTTTCTATGCCATGTCATTATGTTTTTATCTTCCACCGTGACAGTGTCAATCCTATTTTGCGGATATACTTTACGCATTGATTGATGTTCGTTTATTGATTGCTCAAGTACGCTGAACAAAAGTGACAGAAGAAGAAGAAGAACATTTAACAAATGACACAATTCAGTGAGGTTCCAAGAGAAGTCCAAAACTTACAAAAAAACGACTACATCTGGCGCTTTGCCAAAACCATGGGTAGCTGAACTTGGTTGTGAATTTTGTTGTCTTTAATTAAACACTTTAAACCCAACATTTCAAATTGACGATTTCGAATCATTCGAGATGATATAATGAAAACGTATGGATTGATACCGCCATACAAATTGACAACGGTTGTCATTAAGATCGAAAAATTTGGAATCGTAAGTCCCGTTAGTGCGAAATATAATTTACTGCAGCTGTACAAAACAGCAAGCGAAACCAAACCTGAAAAAAATGATTAACCAACTATCTTATTTTATTCTATTAAGAGTACATGTGCTTCTATTTCTCGATCCCCTTAA
>JAQGCX010001291.1:0-11559 GCA_034700205.1 Plectus parietinus
TAGGTCGAAAAAGTTCATTCTATCCAGTGCTTGTCTTAAAAATTCCCTGTCACTACGGGATGAAAACGTTTTTTTTCTGACAAAGCCTGTTCTATCAACACCAAATTTTAGATTTTTGACGATTTGTTTAAGCTTGCCATGATGAAAAAAGTGACGAAAGTGCCACTGCATTTTTGATATTGATTGCTTGCCGATTACAAAAACCACTGTGAAGCACAGTCGATTAATTATCCTGTGGCAGCTGTTGCTATTGTTGGCCAACTATTAGCGTAATGCTTAAGTTCTGCCAACGATTATGCTAATGATCAAAAGGATGATAAAAGTGCCAACCAGAAGAGGAAATGCAATTTTCAGATGATCAAGCATCCATTCCCAAATTTTTTTGGTATAAAAATGTACTGGGTGTCAGAAAAGTACTGGCAGTAATTTTTCAGACGGCTTTTTCGGGTTTCTTTTCAAACTTTTTGACGACTGTTACACACTATTTTGTTTGTCTTTTCATTCTTTATCGTTTGGTATATAGACTTTGTTGACAACTTGACTCATAACAATAGAAAAAACAATGAACAACGATGATTAGAGATTTTCACAATGATCCCCATTCGCTTCAATACATCGTCTTACACGCTTCGGAAAGTCACGGCTTTGCGCTCGTTACTTACTCATTTCTAAACTTTATTTTCCATAATTTATTATAAAAGCTATATAACAAATGATAGAGAATGAAAAGACAAACAAAATGATGTCAAACAGTCGTGGAAAAAGTTTGAAAAGAAACCTGAAAAAGCCGTTTGAAAATTACTATCAGGAATTTTCTGACACCGTGTATAGCCTTTACTTGGGCCCGATGTGCACATGCATGGCCGCCTGCATGCGCTGGGACACGTTGTCGAGGGGCAGCGCCGTTATCTGGTCGTTACCAGAGTCGAGCATGACCTATTGCAAATACACCACCGGCAGTTCCATCGACAGCGCGTCCCATGATACCACAAAAAGGTATATATTGCTCGCATCAAGTACCTACAAAACACAACCTATATTTGATCATGCTAGATAACACAGAGTTGAGTTCAATATTCGACATTATACTTTACACTTTACTTTATGCATATAAAGAGAGTAAATGAGCAGACAGAGCAACTCTAGTTCACTGCTGCACCAAGCGACCCGACCATCTGAACTGTAAGGCTGTGCAATGGGTCCATCGTTTTTTCTCATTTTCTTCGCATGCGTAGTCTATTATGTGTATCGCTTTTACAAGAAAGTTGCGCAATACCCACCTGGACCCCGACCTCTTCCAATTATTGGCAACCTTCACCAACTAACAGTCAGCAACACACATAAATGCTTTGAGAAACTGTCGCACACGTATGGGCCCGTCTTCACCCTATTTCTGCCACGCCCTACCGTTATCATCACTCGACTTCCCGAAATGAAAGAAGCTCTGATCAAGAAAGGTTTGTCAGATCATAATGATTGAATTGCATTAGAATATGAACAGTTGTTACTTACAGGAGATATTTTTGCTGGCAGACCGCAGAGCCCAGTAGAGAACATCTTTCAAAGTCTGGAAAACGGAGGCGTGATATTTTCGGAGAACGAAGCGTGGAAAGAGCAACGTCGTTTCGCATTGCAAACACTGCGAGACTTCGGAATGGGCAGAAACTGTATGGAAGAAAAGATTTTGAACTCTGTGGCGACGATGATAACGCAGGTGTGTCCACTATTTTTGTAACAGAGATTAATCGGCTTTTAACTCGACTGAGGTCCTTTGTTCTCTAGTTCACCGTATCATTTTTACAAGCCCAGAGATACACTGGGCAGAGGTGGGCGTAGCGGGATGCGCACCCCCCCCAGACGGTTTTGCAACTTTGGAGGTGTAAAAAAACGAGCAATATAAGGGTCCCCCCTGTGATTGCTCCCTAAAAAGGCAAATTTTTTTGAATTTCCACCGGATAGAAAAAGGTTTTCAAACCGGCGACCTTTTTTTGGTCGACAAGTAACAAGCACTAGATAGAACGGGAAAGAAAAAATTTGCACCCTGCCAGCCGTTTTGAGGTGCCCACCTCTGGCACTGGGCTATTGAACAATGCGGAATATGTACAATATAAACCGATTAAACGATGTTCAAACCTCACTACTTTAGGTTGATGAATTGACGCTCCATTCTGCGGCCGATATGAATTGGCCGATTCAATTGTGTGTGGGTAATGTGATCAATGAATTGCTCTTAGACTTCCAATTCCCGGTCGATGATTGCGCCAAGTTCGTGGCATTCACGAAGGTGCTGGAGCGAACGTTCTTCATGGCCCGCAATCGCATAAGTGTGCTGCTCGTGCAAGCCTACCCGTGGCTGGTCAACGTCCCACTGCTCGGTCACCATGGCTACTGGGAACTGCGCAACGATGCGATGACCGTCGTCAACTTCATGACCGAAGAAATAATCGCACAGAAGAAGACCATTGACTACGATGCGGAACCGACGAGTTTCTTGCACGCCTATCTCAAGGAGATAAAGCGACGAGAACAGACGGGCGACATGGGATCATTTTCGTAAGTTTCATTTATACTACATATGATAAAAAGTTCTTCTGCCAAAACACAGTAATGCAACGATCATATTATCACTTTTACCTTATGCTCAAATCGAAAAGAGTTTTGATGGTTACATAAACACAATCAGTTATGTACACCATGATTTGTTCACTGCCACCACAATATGGATGTTCACATTTAATTGAGTTCCTTTGTTTGCAGAGAGCCGCAATTAGGGAATGTCATGATGGACTTTTGGATGGCGGGTATGGAGACATCGGCGACGACGCTGCGATGGGCGATCGTTCTCTTCGTTTCATATCCTGAAGTACAAGCAAAAATGCAGGCGGAGATTGACGCCGTCGTCGGCAAGGACCGCCAACCGTGCATGGCCGACAAGCCGAATATGCCCTACACATCAGCAGTGATCATGGAACTGCAGCGCAAGTCCAACATCGTCCCCTTCAATCAGGCGCATAAGACGACGCAAGACACCGACATAGGCGGTCAGTAAAAGTTGAAAAAATGCTGCCCATAACCAATTAAAGGGGAACTCCGGTCAAAAATAAATTTTTGATAAGTTGTCAATTAAAATACGCTGATCATCGCTGCATACTTAGTTTTTTATTATCAATCTTCTTTTGACATTTTTTCGCACCTGAAAATCCGCCGCAATGCAAAAGATGGTCGCGGGATTCTACAGTATCAAAACAAGCGAGTAAAGACGATTTGCTATTACTCGGAATGGATCGCGCATGTATTTGCCAAGAATTAAACATAACGATTGCAGGTCTGTTCATCCCCAAGGGTTGCGTCGTCCTTCCCCAAGTGACGACAGTGCTCGACAATCCTGAAGTGTTCATCAATCCCGATCGCTTCGATCCGGAGCGCTTCCTGGAAGCCGACGGCAAGACGTTTAACAAGACGACCGTCGACCACTTGGTGCCGTTCAGTTTGGGCAAACGGCAGTGCGCGGGCGAATCGCTGGCTCGCATGGAGCTCTTCCTCATTCTGGTGGTGCTCATGCAGCGCTATTCCTTTACTGTCCCTGAACACGGATCGCCGCCTGACTTGACGCCCATCTTCGGCACAACGCAAGTGCCGCATGCCTATGATTGCAAAGTTGTCATGCGTTCTTGATTATTCAGCAATGAATGCATGAGCAATTGTGAAATCCTCTGAGCAGTGTTGTTTCGGTAAACTTAACCGACTAAATTTGGCCAAATTCTGCGACTATTTACTTTACCGAATTTGAAAATTCTTAACTGAAACATCGCTGACTCTGAGTCGCTGGATACTTGATTACATAATATGGTTGATTGTGTGCTACATATCAAGCTTATTTGATGTGAATAAAAATTTTTACATAATATTATCTTGCACTGTCGAGCACACATGGGATTGTGAACGACCCGGGGGTGGGGGATTGGCCAAAAAAGTTCTATCCAGCGCTTGTCTAAAAAATTTCCCGCCAAAAATTGGGTAGAGAGCAATTGGTGACTTTGTTTAGGTGCTCGAGCTGATTCGGCGGGGAATAGATGTGCGCACCGTGGCCAACAAAAACTCACACAAGTCCGGGTCGCATGCCGGAATCCTCAAACAATAGGGCGGACCTTCTTGCCCAGGCGGATGCTGTTGTTTCCGCTCTCAGCACGAGTCTCGCATGTCCTTGCGTCTACACTTGCTGCTGCGGTTGCAGTTGACGTGCGCCGATTTGCAGTTGGCCGATAGGCACTCGAACGATCTGTATGAAAACAACTTAGCGCTGTGCTTATAAGGAAGACAGCATCAGCGAAAAAACACTATATTCAACTGAATCAAAACAGCAAATACAACACGAAGTAAAATTAGAAGGATAATAGTACCTGTTGCACAGACGAGGTCGAAGCCACAGCAGCACCCCACAAGTTGCCATTTGCTGCAGACGGTGATGACGAAACTGCAATGGTCAGACGGGGCGGCGTAGAGTCGGGAGGAGGCGCTTCCATTTCTGATCGCTGATCGTCTACCTCCATCTCGACCTGAGAAATTCGGCTTCTCGACTCACAGTTCACAGAGGTTTCCGCATAAACTGAAGCAAACTTGCTCGTTTGGCTGCTGTTACAAACGTACGGGTCGGTCGCGCACAACACACAAAGAAAAAAGTGGAGAATCGTCAATCACGTAGCCAGATTACGGTAGCTAATCAATGGCGCAAAAAAAACCTGAAAAAACAGTCTGAAAAATGACTGCCCGGGCTTTTTGACACCCTATACACCAGTGCAGTGCAGACACCCTACACTGATGATTATATCGTCGCGCGGCCCAGTCTGCGCTACATCAATTCCAGTTCATATCTCATTGGTTGAATGTCATAAGAACGATTGATCTGACAGCAGTTGAACTGTACGTCATACAAGATGATGATCAATAAGAATACAAAGGGGTCAATGCCGTTGCACTCATGATACTCCATCACCGCCGTCGCGTTGGTTCGAATCGAACCGTGGGTTGTTAACTTATGAAATTGGTCGCGGTCCCGGCGTATGAATCAAAATGTGGAATAATCTTGCAGTTATCAACAATTTGTCGTGCAATTTGTCCTGAACCACCAGTGCAGCAGAGGGTGCGGACGTTGGACATGTGATGCAGAAATCCATGCATTAACCGTTGATGCGCATTTGTCCGGTTTTTATGTCGAAGGATTGTGCAACTCAAATACATTGTGCGCAACCAGTTTGAACGAGTAAAGACTGCTACGCATCCGAACGTTCATAAACACAACCAGTATTCGATCATGATAGATTACAAAGAGTTCAGTTCAATAGTCGTATTGCGCAACCTGTAGTCGACATCATACGTCATAATTTACTTTGCGTATATAAAGAGAATAAATGAGCACACAGCAACTCTAGTTCACTCCTGCACCAACCGACCCGACCATCTATAACTGTAAGACTGTGCAATGGGTCCATCGGTTTTTCTCGTTTTCTTCGCATGCGTCGTCTACTATGTGTATCGCTTTTACAAGAAAGTTGCGCAATACCCACCTGGACCACGACCTCTTCCAATTATCGGCAACCTTCACCAACTCGAAGTCGTCAACACACACAAATGCTTCGAGAAACTGTCGCACACGTACGGACCCGTTTTCACTGTATTCCTGCCACGCCCTACCGTAATCATCACTCGACTTCCCGAAATGAAAGAAGCTCTGATCAAGAAAGGTCTGTTCAGCTGATAGTGACTGAATTGCATTAGAATATGAGCAGTTATTACCTACAGGAGATATTTTTGCTGGCAGACCGCAGAGTCCAGTAGAGCAAATCTTTCAAAGTCTGGAAAACGGAGGCGTGCTATTTTCGGAGAACGAATCGTGGAAAGAGCAACGTCGTTTCGCATTGCAAACCCTGCGAGACTTCGGAATGGGCAGAAACTGTATGGAAGAAAAGATTTTGAACTCTGTGGCGACGATGGTAACGCAGGTGTGTCCACTTTTTATGTAAGAGAGACTCTGATTGGCTTTTAACTCGACCGAGGCGCTCTGTTTTCTATTTCAACCACAGCTTTAGCGAGGGCGGGATTAAGGGGTACCCCCTCCTCCGAATAAATATTTTTGACTTTTTAATTCGCCGGTGAAATTACGACACGAAATTACGATACTTCTCCCCAGCAGCTCAAGCTATGAGTTCAACCGTATCATTTTTACAAGTGATCACAGTACTCAGCGCAAAGATGCACTGGGCGACTGATCAATGCGAAATTTGTACAATATAAACCGAGTAATCGATGTTGCAAAACGCAAAATTTTAGGTTGATGAGTTGGCTTACCATTCTGCCGCCGACATGAATTGGCCGATTCAATTGTGTGTGGGTAATGTGATCAATGAATTGCTCTTCGACTTCAAATTCCCGGTCGACGACTGCGCCAAGTTCGTCGCATTCAAGAACGTGCTGGAACGAGTGTTCTTCCTGCTCCGCAATCGCAGAAGTGTGCTGCTCGTGCAAGCATACCCGTGGCTGGCCAACGTCCCAGTGCTCGGTCACTATGGCTACTGGGAGCTGCGTAATGATGCGATGGCCGTCGTCAACTTCATGACCGAAGAAATAATCGCACAGAAGAAGACCATTGACTACGATGCGGAGCCGACGAGTTTCTTGCACGCCTACCTCAAGGAGATAAAGCGACGAGAACAGAAGGGCGACCTGGGATCATTTTCGTAAGTTAAATTTTATGCTACGTATGGTAATAAATTCTTCTGCGAAAACACATGGATGCAACGATCATATCATCAGTTTTACCGTATGCTCAAATTGAAGAATTACGATGGTTACATAAATACAATCAATTATGTAAAATTAGGGTTGCCAGATTTCCAAAATGGCCGAGGAGTATACTTTGAATAAAGTACCAAATTTTCTTTGACATGGGGGCCGAAGGTAAGGGGGGACCCTTACCATTATTATTTTCTCCCAGGAATACGCTCCGTCGCGAGGAGTAGTGTGTGGCAAAAAAAGTATCACCTTTTATTTTTGCCTTTATCTCGTTAGCCGCTCAACCAAATTGTACGAAATTTTAACTGAAGATATATCTATAGGTTTTAAATGTTGTGTAAAAAATTCAGGATCATCGGTTTTTCCTAACTCTCTTACCAATCTGTTGCGTAAAAAATGCGAATTTACGGTTTTTCGCGAAGGTGTACCCAATTTTGATTGCTTGTAAATTTTTCAGATTAGCACCAATTTCAACAAAATTTTAGCATAAGATAGAGTAAGACAACGAGTTTTATTGTGTCAGTTTTCATTGAGCTCTGATTTACCAGTCACTGGTTATGTAGGCCAATATTGAACTGGTTTTGCCCATAGTGACACTTTTGGTCAATTTTTTGCTACTTGGTTAGATCGCAGATTGCGTGTAAACACCCGATCAATTTGAAATTTTAAACAACATTTGAGATGTGTCAAGATATATACAGTTGAATTTTTGACGTAATTGGTTGGCTAATTGCCGAAATATGACAAAAAAAAAAGGGAGTACTTCTTTTGTGTGGAAACCGGAAATTGACCAGAAGTTTCACTATGGGCCAACTAGTTCAGCATTGGTCTGCATAGTCAGTGACTGGTAAATCAGAGCTCAATGAAAATTGGTGTAATAAAACTCATTGTTTTACTCTACTTAGTGCTAAAATTTTGCTAAAATCGGTAATAATCTGAAAAAATTCCAAGCAATCAAATTCGGGTTCGCGTTACAAGCAAACCTTCGCGAAAAACCGCAAATTCGCATTTTTTACCCAAACGGTTGGTAAGAGAGTTAGGAAAAACTGATCATTCTGAATCTCTTACACACCATTTAGAACCTATAGATGTATCTTCAGTTAAAATTTCGTGCAATTTGGTTGAGCATTTAACGAGATAAAAGCAAAAATAAAAGGTGATACTTTTTTTGCCACATCCTGTATTACCTGGGATGAGTACATCTGGCATCCATGTGTTCCATGATTTGTTCGCTGTCACTAAGCATGTCACGATATCGATATCGATATTTAGGTTCGATATCGATATGCCTTCGATATCGACATATCTAAAAAATGTCGATATTTTATTTGATATTGACTTATCGAAAAATTTGTTTGCGATTTTATTTGAGACAATTTTTACCAAGCCACAGTTGCAAAAAACAGTCAATAGTGAAGCGAGAGAGAGCTGACCGACCCAGCACTGGACTACTCAATACTACAGAAAGAGTACACACATGGCAGTAACGGGACAGTTTGGGATAATGAACGACACACACAATTTTCCTGTCAATCTCTATACCAGCTTGTTTTTTAAGTAGTGTCGGCGAGATAAAAAGACTTTTCAAACACAAATTTAACGTATATGGGAGTATTTCTTGTTTGATCGATATTTATATCACAGATATTAAAATCGAATCGACATTGATATCGATATCGAAAACGAGATTCCAATTCAATAACGATGTTGATTCGATATCGATATTACTCGACACCGATATTTTGGTTCGATATATCGATATCGTGACACATCTAGCTGCTACCACAACATGCATGTTCACATTTAATTGAGTTCCATTGTTTGCAGAGAGCTGCAATTAGCGAATGTCATGACGGACTTTTGGATGGCGGGTATGGAAACAACGGCGACGACGCTTCGATGGGCGATCGTTCTCTTCGCTTCATATCCTGAAGTACAAGCAAAAATGCAGGCGGAGATTGACGTCGTCGTCGGCAAGGACCGTCAGCCGTGCATGGCCGACAAGCCGAATATGCCCTACACATCAGCAGTGATCATGGAACTCCAGCGCAAGTCCAACATCGTCACCTTCAATGTTCCGCATAAGACGACGCAAGACACGGACATAGGCGGTCAGTAAAAGTTTAAAAAAATGTTGCCCATAAGCAATTAAAGGGGAACTCTGGTCAACAAATAATTTTTGATAAATAGTCAATTAAAATACGCTGATCATCGCTGCATATTTATTCTTTTTACTATCAATCTCCTTTTGACATTTTTTTGCCCTTGAAAATCCGCCGCAGCGCAAAAGACGGTCGCGGGATTTTACAGTATCAAATAGGAATGGTTCGCGCATGTATTTGCCAAGAATAAAACATAACGATTGCAGGTCTGTTCATCCCCAAGGGTTGCGTCGTCTTACCCCAAGTGACGACAGTGCTCGACAATCCTGAAGTATTCGTCCATCCCGATCGCTTCGACCCGGAGCGCTTCCTGGAGGCCGACGGCAAGACGTTCAACAAGACGACCGTCGACCACTTGGTGCCGTTTAGTCTGGGCAAGCGGCAGTGCGCGGGTGAATCGTTGGCTCGCATGGAGCTCTTCCTTATTCTGGTCGTGCTCATGCAGCGCTACTCCTTCACTGTCCCTGAACACGGATCACCCCCTGACTTGACGCCCATCTTCGGTATAACGCAAGTGCCTCATGCCTATGATTGCAAAGTTGTGATGCGTTCTTGATTATTCAGCAATCAATGCATCAGCGATTGTGCAATACTCTGAGCAGTGTTGTTTCGGTGAACTTCACCAACTAAATTTTGCCAAATTCTGTAACTATTTACTTTACCGATTTTAAAAATTCTTTACCGAAACAACGCTGACTCTGAGTAACTGGATACTCGATTACATAATATGGTCGATTGCGGGCTACATATCGAGCTTATTTGATGTGAATAAAATTGTTACATAATATTATCTTGCACTGTCGAGCTGACATGGAATTGTGGACGGGTCGGGGGGTTCGGCCAAAAAAAGTCTATTCTATCCAGTGTTTGTCTAAAAAATTTCCCGCCACTAAGTGGAGAAATCGTTTTTTTTCTGACAAAGTCCATTCTATCTCCACCAAATTTTATATTTTTGCCGCCAAGGAGGTTTAAACCCCCAAACTCCCCCATTGCCCATGTCTGCTGTCGAGTTGGAATAACAATAGCAAAAGAAGTTGACTTTGTAATTAGCAGGGCGGCTGCTGTTGTTGCGCTCTCAGCACGAGTCTCGCATGTCCTAGCGGTTACCCTTGCTGCTGCCGCTGTTGCAGTTGACGTGCGCCGATTTGCAGTTGGCCGATGGGCACTCGAACGATCTGTGTCAATACAACTCAGCGCTGTGCTCACAAGGAAGACAGCGTCAGCGAAAAAAACACTATATGCAACAAAATCAAAACAGCAAATACAACACGAAGTATGATTTAAAGGAAAAGAGTACCTGTTTGACGAACGAGGTCGAAACCACAGCAGCACCCGACGAGTTGCCATTATTCGCTGTGGACGGTGATGATGAAACTGCAATGGTCAGTCGTGACGGCGTCGGGCCGGGAGAGGCGCTTCCATTTCTGATCGCTGATCGTCCACCTCCATCTCGACCTGATAAATTCGGCTTCTCGACTCACAGTTCCCAGAGGTTTCCGCACAAACTGAAGCAAACTTGCTCGTGCTTTGCCTGCTGTTACAAACATAGGGGTCGGTCGGGTACAACATACAACGAAAAATTAGTAAAGAATCGTCAATCACGTAGCCAGATTACGGTAGCTAATCAATGGTGTGAAAAGAAACCCGAAAAAACCGTCTGAAAAATGACTGCCCGGACTTTTTGACACCCTGTACACTTTTAGACACCCTATACACTTTTTGACACTCTATACACTTTTTGACACCCTATACACTTTTTGACACCCTGTAAACTTTTTGACACCCTATACACCAGTGCAGTGCAAGCTGATAATTATATCGGTCGCTCGGCCCAGTCTGCGCTACATCAATTTCAGTTCTTATCTCATTGGTTGTATGTCATACGCACCATGACGTTGACAAACACAACCAGTATTCGATCACTAGTGGATGTCGGTTGACGAATGAATTGCTGCTCCACGAATGATCTCATGTCAATTCTATTCTACATACTTACTAAAAATTTGTTGTTGACTGTGCTTGTCTGTTGATGAGGGGGGATTATTAGTGGCCAATTTTGAGCGCATACCCTACCTGTGTACTTGCAACTACTGTATACGAGTAAACGAATTCCAATAAATTTAAAAAAACCATTTGTCCGGTTTTTATGTCGAAGGATTGTGCAACTCAAATATTTTGTGCGCAACCAGTTTGAACGAACAAACACTGCTACGCACCATGACGTTGATTACACAGAGTTGAGTTCTGTGGTCGACATCATACGACATACTTTACTTTGCCTATTTGTTCTGTGGTCGACATCATACGTCATACTTTACTTTGCGTATATAAAGAGAATAAATGAGCACACAGAGCAACTTAAGACACGCTTTTTATAAGGACCGAGTTTGGCTTGGCACAGTTTGCAAAAGGTTTCCGATTTTGCTGAAAAAGTTCACATTAGTGTATTCTGGTTTGAAACAACCGAAAATCAAGTCAGAATATTTTTTTAAAATTTCGTCGCGAGATATGGCGGGAAATTTGAATTTTTATTACTGAAAAAAGAAACGAACTATTACTCTATCAAAATTAGCTCAAATTTAACTTATGAATACGCCATTCGATCAGA
>JAQGCX010001292.1:0-11555 GCA_034700205.1 Plectus parietinus
CGCGGGCCTATTTCCGGCCCACGAGCATTGACTTTGCTTATCTGAAGAAAATGTCACTTTGTGAAAGAAAGCGTCTTACAATCCATTCAAAATCACCAGATACATAATTTAAACTCAGTGGGTCGATTTCAGCCAGCATAAAATTAAATTGGGGAAATTTGAAATATCGGCCCGCGGGCCGGCCCACGGCTCACTCAAATTTTCAAAAATCAGCCCGCGGGTCGGCGCGGGCCCGGCCCACGGCCCACCCCTCATTTAGTTGGCCGGCCCGCGGGTCTGTGGGCCGTGAGCCGGCCCATGAACATCACTGGTATTTTTCTTACAGCGATTGTGCCGCATCTACACACTGAAAACATGCACGCCTGGTTCCCGGTCTTCTTCCCGTTGCAGGTAGGGTTCTGTGTGCAACGAAGTCGAAGGCGACTGGATATTGCAGGGAAATCGCGTGAAGATTCGAGCGGGCGAGCCAATTAAGGCAAAGTTTGCACGCCGCCGGAACGAAGACGGAAGTCGTGTATGGTACGAATGGCGGCTGCTCAGTCCGCAAGAGACTCCCGTACTCAACGAAGGCGGCCGCTGCGCTTCTATGAGCACCGTAATCGGCCAACGGTAGCCTACCTTTGCTGTTCCATGCGATTCTTTTGATGTTAGTCCAATTAAAATCATTCCTTGTTTCACTGCGTTCTTGTTCGCAGACGTGCTTGTTCAAAGCCCCACGTTACTGATTAGTCGTTATTATGTCGTTGTTGTTCGTTTATTGATTCCGTTATTCGAGCTCCCAGGTTTCTCGTCCCGCGCCTTATGTTGTTGTCCAGTTTTCTGTGGTTGTTGTTACAGAAGGACAAGTCTGCGTTCACAAGTACTTATGCATCATGGATCAATAAATGGTGTGGTCGGCGAGACTTTTTGCTGTTAGTGTAATTAAAGTATCATGGCTGCTCGGGGAGGCTTGATTGAAGGCGCGCGAGAGACTGCGCTAATGACTCTTCTTGACGTAGCTTTCGTTCGCGTCATGTGCTTTTGCTCATGCGCAGCAGCGTTTTGCGCTATACTTCGTTTCTTCGCCCAATCCTTCGTCATCGTCTGCCTTATTGCGAAATATGCAGTCACCTCGTTGGTCCCCGATATTTGTCGACCACGGAAGAGTTTGGCCGGCAAAGTGATCTTAATCACGGGTGCTGGCAATGGACTTGGTCGCGCTTTGGCAATTCGTCTCGCTCGTTTTCGTCCAGTTCTAATTCTGTGGGACGTAAACGAATTGGGTAACTTGGAAACGTCACGGCTGATCGCCGAGTCGCATAAAGATGTCGAAGTGCGTGCTTTTACGGTGGACGTCGGAGACCGAAGCGCCGTAGACAGGTCAGATGGATAGGATTGCTGTGCCAGCCTAGAAAATGATTGCAGTGCGGCGAGACAAGTGTTCGGAACAGTGGGATCGGTGGACATTCTGGTGAACAACGCGGGAATGGTGCATGGCATGTATCTGACCGAGCTGCCCCCCGACGGCATCGAACATTCGTTTCGGACAAACTTGCTGTCACATTTCTGGGTCAGCTTTGTCATCGTTTGTTACTTAGGTCCCAGGGGAATTTGAGAATTTCAGACGTGCCAGGCGTTCTTGCCCGATATGATCGCGGCCAATGCTGGACACATCGTTGCCATCGCCAGCGTCACAGGACTTGTCGGTAAAACGAGTGAAAGACCTAGCTCACCATGCCGAAGATCATACCTGTAACCGGGGGGGGGGGACCTAGCTACATATTGGCCCCCCTGGCCGGACCCGTTATGCAGCTAGCTACATGCACCCCCCTCGCGGTCGGACTGGACAAGCACTGGATAGAATGACCCTCGGCCGCTAACAGGTAAGGGTCCCCCGCCGAAAAAAAAATTGAATTTTTGAATTTCGCGCCAAAATCTCGACACGAAGTACCGTACACCGGCGACCCCCCCCCCTCCTCCTGGTCGCCAGCATGTACCTGATCTTGGACCAGCGTTACAGGTATGCGGAAGATTGCTCTTTTTTCCAGGCACTTCACACCTCACTGACTATAGTGCCACAAAATTCGGCATCGTCGGCTTGATGGAATCGTTGAACGTTGAACTTTGCAATCGCGAGCTGGATGGAATCAATTTGACCACTGTGTGCCCTTATTTTATCAACACCGGCTTATTTGAGGGAGTAAAAACCAAGTAAGTAATGAAAAAAGATTGAAAAATCCGAGCAGCTCACAATGTGCTTTGCTTGCTTGCTTCTCAGCTACCACTGCCTGCTTCCTATTCTTGAAGTCGATTACGTAGCCGAAAGGGTGATCAACGCCATACAACTCAACAAGGACATTGTTCTCGTACCGCGTATGCTTAATCTGCTGCTTGGATTGAAGGGGTTGGTTGGTGGAAGGAGATATGATTAGAATTGATAAATTTGCAGCGTGCTACCATTTCCGATCGTTCGTTACATGGGCTTCATGTTCGGCGCGCACAGCGCAATGCTCTCCTTCGATGGTCGCGAAGGTCTGACACCAGATTGTGCCGCCAACTGCCGAGAACTGTGATGATCGATCTCGTTCCTTTTTGACATGTTCTCTCAGCTGCCGATCTGTCTTCGGCTAACTTGTCATCGATGGCTGTAACGGTGTCGTCTTTACACTTGTTCTTTTTCCATCACTCGCTCTACGACTTGTTGCTGCATCGCAAATCGAGAAGCAAAACCAGAATGTCACCGGAGACGAGACTACGAAGAGCGGTAGCGTAGAGTAGTGACGTTGGGAGTTGCGGGCGGCGGTGGACGATGGGGCAGATGTTACGTGACACCTGCGAACCATGAACGTTTATCGTTGTGCGCGGCGGCTGTGCGGCTAATCCCGCGACTACACGTCGCCGACAACGGGTCGGTGTACGACTAGCAGAAACCGGACGGGCATCACGTCGCCGTCGCCGAGTCCCCGCCCAGACCGGCGGCTCGCTAACAGCACGTCAAGAGCGCGATGCGTCTTAATGCTCGACAGACGCCGCCCGAGCTCCGACTGTCGTCGCGATCATTAGTGGCGCGCTGGTCGCCGCAACACGAGGCGCAGCAGCAGCAGATGGCGGTGGCCGCGTCCCTCGCGGTCGGCTGGTCGAGTGGACGCATTATTCCGCGAAAAATGGCGCAAAAAGCCCAATGCGCGCGGGTGGGTCGGCGCGTCGCTTCGTCAATCGACGGCCACTAAATGCTTACGCGCGCGGCGTTGGTCGTCATCCGGGAGCGAGCAGAAGAGGCGCGCAGACGAAGGCCGGGCGGAGCACGAAAGCCGATCGGGCATCTTTTCTGTCGGCCGGCAATCGTTCCAGTCTCGCGTGTGTAGAGCCGTCTGGCGACTCCTCTTCCGTCCTGCTAGGTGTAGTCGACGTCGCCGCATGGACTCGGCAGTGTAGTGCGCGTCATAGTGCACACCCTGGAACGCCCGGGTGCGCCCGCCCCCAGCCCCGGCACTACCGCCAGTTGTTTTCAGCGGCGAAATGGCGACTTGCGGCGTCTCTGCGGCGCCCAGTCGTCGTTCCATCCGCGTCTCGGCAACTTCGTCGTCTGTCTGAACGCCCTTGCATCACTCACGCCACCAACATGCCCGCCAACCTCCTCGGTCTGATGGTCATCGGCATGTTCTACGTCATCACGTATGAAACATATTTTATCCCCCTATTATCATCTTTGTTTTATCAATTTAGAGTTGTCATCGGACTTTGCGCCAATCGCTGTCTTTCTCGCGAAGAAGATGATGAACCGAACGAAGTTGGATACATTTATTCACGTGCGATTGGCATTTAATACAAGTATTTGTTGCAGGGAGCCAATGAAGATCATCGTTTCGACGACTTGGGTCTGCTCAAACTACTCGAATCTTCGCTCAGTCGGCCAAACCTTGCACGCCCTATCTCACCAGATTCTACCGCTTCCAATTCAACTGCGCCATCCAGGTCGCCGAAAAGGCCATCGGCAATGAAACCCTATCGCCCGGAACCTGTGTTGAAACCAATCGCCGAAAACGAACTTGTCGTCGTCGCTGGAGCGGCGGAACGAAATCCAATGAGGCGCCAAGATGCCGTGACTATCAACGAGGAAATCAATGCGATCGACGGAAGAAGACCGGGCGCGAAGCAGAGATGGACGGTTGCCAATAGCAAGCAAATGTCCGAGGAGCCGGCGATCACGGCGTACGAGCCGCCGGCGGGCGCCGTCCAACGTGGCCTGCGCTGGGACGACGAGAGCAGCTCCGATTCGTTGCCACCCCCACTGCCGCCGGGAGGACGGTACATGCTCGCCGAGCGGAACATCGGCGCTGTCCTCGGCAGTCTCAGTCTCTTGGGTACGTCTCGTAACCGCAATCACCATTGCCGTAATTGTTTTCAGCCATCAAGACGGGCGGCGTCTTTCCCAACAGCATCGCCCAGGAAGTTTATGAGCAGGGACTGATCTGGTGCCAAGTGCCGATCGCTTCGTGCCTCAGTCTGCTGTTAGGTACGACAGCTCCATTAATTAACTATATCCGCAATCGCCCTTTTGATCATTGCAGCGAGCGCGTTGTTTTCTCGTCATCTGTACACGGAGGGACATGTGACGATCGTGGATCCCTTCCAAGCGTTCTACGGAGTGCACTTCGGGACGCTGCTGCTGGTGCCCATCTTGGTGGCGGACCTGACCTTCGCCTGCGTTGTACTCTCGTCACTTGGTAAGTGCAGACCACTCTGCCTCGTACTGCGGTAAACGGCGGTATTTAATGTGCTGCTGTGTGGCTCTAGGGGCGTTACTACAAAATGCGCTGGGCTTCAGTCAATCAGTCGGCGTCGTATGTTCCGTGGTGGCTATCCTGCTCTACCTGATGGCGGGCGGTTTGTACGCGGGCACGTTCACCGACGGCGCGCAGTTCATCTATCTCTGTCTCGGGCTAGTGAGTGTTTGTGTGCTGCAATTAGTGGCGCCGGCGAAGCCGCTCACTTTACTTTCTTTTTAGTTCACGCTCTTCCCCTTTGTCATGCAGCACTCAGCCACACAGCCGCTGATCGCTAACTTCTCAAAGTGGAGCGGATCCGTGAACGGACGCAATTCAGGCATCTACATCGACCAATTCGCCATGCTGATCATGGGGGGAATTCCAATGCAGGTATGCGAAGCAGTTGGATTAACTAAACAAACTAGCATGTGCTGCAGAGCTACTTCATGCGCGTGTTGTCGAGCAAGTCGATCAAGGTGGCCAGAACGATAACTACCGTGAGCAGCATCGGGTGTTTGATCAACGCCGTACCAGCTGTGTTCATCGGGGCTGCGGCTAGTGTCACTGGTGGGTGAACCATGATGGTCTGTAAACTCATCGAGGCAATCGTTTAGTCTGGTCCAACACCACATTCGGATCTGTACCCGAAGGAGTCAATGGGTCTGTGATTCTGCCCATTTGCTTGTCTCACTTGGCACCCAAGGCCATCATGTTCACTTCTTTGGGAGCGCTGGGCTCGGGTCTGCTGGCCAGTGGCGATTCGGCCATATTCGGCACTTCGGCAATGCTCACTCAGAATATTTTTCGCAATCTTCTGCGACCGAACGTGAGAGAGCTCTATATACTCATAATTTCTACGAGAGTTAACCGCAATTTAATGTCGTTCAAACACAAAGAATGATGTTAATGGGACAAAGCAATTTTTCGCTGCTAAAATATCATTGAATATCATTTATTATAATGATAGAAAGCAGGAAAAAATCATTTCTGTCAATGGTGACACAACGAAATTGATCGCAAACGTTTTCAGTGTACGGTGCGTCTTGAAAATCCGGTTAACTCTCGCAGAAATGACGATTATATTTGGCTTTGCAATGGGATGTAAGATACGTATTTAGGCGTCGGATCGAGAACTGACGTGGTTCGCGAGGATAGCGGTGATTATTATCTGCGGTATTACAACGACGCTGTGCCTAGTGTGGGAAGGATGGCACCAACACTGGCTGCTTCCGTACGATATTCTCTACGTGTTCGTATTTCCGCAACTGTTCTGCTGCATCTACTTCAAGTATTCGAACTGCATCGGCGCAGTGAGTGGCCTATTGGCCGGCGGTCTGCTGAGATTCGGATTCGGCGACCACAGACTGCGCTTCGCCGCCTTCATCCAACTTCCGTTCTACACGCTCAAGGATGGACAGCTGTTTCCGTACAGGACATTGGCGATGTTCGCCAATTTGGTGACGCTAATCGGCGTATCGCTGTTGGTGCATTACTTGTGGCACTGTCGGACGCTGTTCTGTTGCGCGCGTAAGACGCGGCTGAAGACGACGCATCGCATGCCGTACCTCGTGGATAGCGGGCGGTTGCAGTCGGGCGACAACTCTAACGACACCGCCGTGCAAGAATACTTCCAACCGCGCTCATCGCCCTCCACCGCTCATTTGACCACCGCGCTGTGATCACCTTCACTTCCCCCATTCGATTCTGCTTCACTATCACTGGTGTCAATTGCACGCCGATATCGTCTTCAAAGAACATAGCATAGTAGCAATTCTATCCGACGCTCACATATTATCCTCACGGTCACAACAGTTGCGGCCGCTGGAATTTAGCTTATGTGCTTAGTTTACACTTCCGTCTGAAACGCCGCCGCCGCAGCGACGCGATGTCAGCTGTTTAATGCTTTCTGTTTGTCGAGCGACGATGGATTCGATCAGTTCTCAAAAATTAAACGACGACAAAGAGAATTTATATGCGCTTTTGACAAATGGACATCTGTTGAAAATGAAAATGAACGCAGTATGCACAGAAAACAGCAGGGACCACACTTGAAAGTCAACGACGTTACTGGTTGCCGTAGTAAGTCCCGTACTGCGCCGTGGTCGGTGCGGGTTGCTGATAGTTGTAGCCGGCCTGCTGCGACATCATCTGGCGCATGTAGTCCATGGCCTGCTGCTGTCCACCAAAGCCCTGCATCATTTGCATCATGCCCGCCATATTCGGCATCTGTCCGCCCTGCATCTGCAACGCCAATCGTGTCTATTATTCACTGGACGGCAAAACAGAATTTTTCCACCGGGTAACCGGATATAATCGTGCGCTGTCAAAATCTAGAATTTATTGTATTGAGTATCAATACTTCGTATAATTTAAATCCATTTATAGTAAACGTCCCACAACGACATTTAGTCACTATTGCACACCTAAAATTATGGGGTTACGGTGCTTTCTACAGTATTCTCTTTACCGTCAAAGAAATGATTATAAAGTACACACCTGTCGCAACATATTGGCCATGTGCTGTTTCTGTTGAGGATTCAAATGTTGCACCATCTGCATTCGTGACTGGTACATCTGTGACATCATGCCCATCATCTGCTGCATAAAGTCGTTGCCTGAAATGCGTACAATGCATAGGAGATCTCAGGCGAACATGAGCTGCAGAATTCCGTTGGTTTCAGTTGTAAAGCTATTGC
Source organism: Plectus parietinus (assembly GCA_034700205.1). Lineage (NCBI taxonomy): Eukaryota > Metazoa > Nematoda > Chromadorea > Plectida > Plectidae > Plectus > Plectus parietinus. The sequence goes on from JAQGCX010001292.1 coordinate 7,445, forward strand.
AAGCCTCATTCCATTCGGGTCTTTCGAAAAATGCGAATGTTTTGACTGTCGATTGATGGCAAATGACAAATGCGTTCAACAGTGAAAGAGGACCAAACAGACCTCCGCTCTTTCCGTGCTTCTTTTTCTTTTTGCGCTCTTCTTGGCGTCGATGACGGCGACGTTCGCGCGATTTGACGGTCTTTTTATCGGTCTTGGCCTTCTTCTTGTCGCCACCGGACGACGAGTTCGCCTCACTCGACGAAGAGTCCCCACTCGAACTCGAGCCTGAATCTGCCGACGACCCCGCTGAAGATGTCATTTCGCCTTCTTCCAGCTTAAAAATTAGAACGTAGAGACAGAGCAAACTGAATATAAATAGGAGCCTTAGTTATTCAGCGCAAGAGAATGCACGTGATTGCCGTACCTCTTGCGTCTGGATGTTGTTGCCCTCTCCGCTGTCTGATAAACTCGTTTTCTTCTCTCTGGCAGTCGTTTTCTTGCGATTGCCTTCGACGGGCGGGGTGGATGGCTGTTTCGCCGACGATCCGCTGGCAGTGGCGGCGGTCGACGGCGGCGGTCTCCAAGTTTTTTTCGTCGTCGGCGCGAATACTCGTCTCAACGGCTTGAATGAGACGGCATTGGCTGCCGCTTTTTCGCCGGACAAAGCGCTCCACGACTCCCACGACAATTCGGCTCCAATATCCGCGTTCTGACCGCCAACCCAAACTGCAATCAACGACAAATTAACATATCCTGATGCGAAAGTCAGACCGTCTTCGTCTTGCAGCTCGCCCTCTTCGTTGCCGAAGCGTTCGCGAGCGTTCGTCAACAGAGCGCCGACGCCCATTAGGCCGGCCAGTTTGCGCTTGCGATCGGCACCAACTCCGCGTTTGCGAGTCTCGGGCGGTGGCGAGTAGGACGGCGCCGCCATTTGCACGGCCGTTGGTCGCGGGTCGGACTTTTCCTTCGCTGTTTCGCGCTTCCACGCTCTGAATAGAAAGGCGATAAAGCTGGAATTGACATGTAGAATGGAAGACTCCTACCGCACGAGATCGGTGAGGTGCCGATGCATCCAATCGGCCTGAGTATTGGCAAGATGTCGTTCGAGAACGAGTAGCAACGCAGGTTTGAGCAGATTGTCAGGGATTCCGCCGCGTTGCGCACTGAAGCCGTCGATGAACACCCACAATTCGTCAACGTCGTTCAGCTCCGCCCAGTTGGTTCGCTGTTCGATGACGAACTGAAAAAGCCCAGATGAGCGACAGTCGAATCAAGCATCTGATCAGAGGGGTCAGTACCTGCTCGATCATTGCGGCCATATCTTCGACAGACGTGTCGTCGGCTAGCGTCGGCGACGAAGGCGGTCTGGGTCGTGAGCCGAGTTCGGACGCCACTGAGCCGCCAGTAATGTGTTCGGGCGAGGGATCGGGAGAGAGCGGCGTATCCTGCTGAAATGCCAACATGGCCGAGTCCACCGATCCACCACTCACCACAGCCAACGAGTGCGCAGCGGTTAGTTCGCCGCCACCAGATTTCCGCTTCGACGCGTCTGGAACAAATGCAATTGGCGGTGAGGACGACGCGCAGAATACCTTTGTATTTGCCCCGCGATTGAATGTAGTGCAAGTATTCGGCCGCCGTCAGAAGACGCATCGGTCGGGAACCGTCGCCGTCGTCGATCGCGAAGCCGTTCAGCTCGCGTTTTGCTTGCAGCGCCATCTCCTTTGACGTAAACGTCACCAACGCCAATCGCGAACTTAAAAGAAACCAAATTCAAGTCATTGATCGATTTCAGTTAAGGCAATCGTAGGGTGGAAACGATAAAAAAAATATCAGAACACGCAATTTTTCTGCCGTACTAAATGGACAAATCATAACCACGAATAAGAAAAGTAGCTATGCGCCTTCAACAGGCCCCGACACAAGTATACCTCTGTTTGGTAGGCCCTACCGTAATCTGACCTACCGTAGTCTGACCTACCATAAATCTGGACCAACAAATGTGGTGGTGTGTTTGCTTATTTTTTGGCTTAGGCTTAGGCTTAGTGAGGCGAGCCGTCTCTCAGTAGCCTACATGGTGGGCCGTATACTTGGGTTGGGCCTCAACAGATGTCTTGTGTAAGAATGTTCTACAGTACCCGTCAGTTCGGCTTTTGTCGTCTGAAAGTTGGACGGACGCGACGTTTTCAGTGCCGAACACGGCCATAATGAGCGTTTCGTCGGCCGACGGAAGCAACTGCGTCACGTACAGTCGTCGAGCAATGTCCGGATCCCTGTCTTCTTTGCTTTCGGGCGTTTCCGTTTCGTCTTTAACAGGAGATGTTAGTCCATGGAAAATCCCAGCAGCGAACTCACAAAACGATTTTGACGCTTGTATTTTCAACTGCACTCCGTCGATGAAAATGTTTTGCGCCCAAGAAAAGGCAGATTTCGCTTGATCGATCGTTTCAAACGTCAGACTCATTCCTCTGCAATTCGTCATTGCATCCCTCGCGGTCAACACCAATTCCTACCCGAACTTAGACGGATCTGTAGCACTGATAGGATCGAACCACAGGTGGAAACTTTGCGCTAGGGCCATTAATTCTTTCAAACTTTCGTCTGTGCTCCAAGCGCTGTCAAATTTGATGCCGACCAGACGAAACTTTCGGCGCGAGTCAATCGCAGCCGTGTGTTCGCCTTTCGCATCTTTCGGGTCTGCTTCGACATCGACTGACGAAATGAAGGACATCTTAGCAGCTTGCTGAATTACACTGTCTTGACTAGCGCACGTCGTGTCTGGACTTTGATGCGCATTGCCACTCGCCAATTTCTGCGCTTCCTCCAATCTTTTAGCTTCTTCCACCTGCAACAAAGCGTTGATAAAGCCTTGCTAACACAGACCAGTGACATACCTCGGCCATTGTATTGATAAAAGACATGGTCGCCGCTTAAAATAAACATCGTCATAGAGTCAATGGCAAAATGAGCAGTTCACTCGATAACAACGGTTTCCGATATACTCTAGGTTGGAGGTGAACCTGATGTGTACAATAATAAAACAACGTATACATGCGATTTTATTCTCACAGTAATCGAGTTAATGAATGAAACAGTTGATATTCGAGCGCACAAAGATCAACACTTTTTCTTCTCAGGCGGAGGGGACGAGGGCGGCTCCCAGCGCAGACACTCTGGCTTGAGCATGAGACTCGGTTGCTTGAACATGTCCGTCTTCCGACAGTCCTCCACCAGCTTGGGAGTCACGCACACCACGTGCTGCCCTTTCCAGAACTTGGTCAGATTCATCGACTGCAGCGTCCCAATGATGTCCGCATCCGCAATGCCCGTCGCTTCGCTAAAACCCCGATTACTCACTGCCAAGGACCATTCCAATCTCCAACCTCAAATCGGACACGGTGACCGTCGACTTGCAATCTTTGAGAATTTCCAGCAGTACCCAAGCCCAGTAGGACCGATAGCTGAGCTTGCCCAAGTCGGACAATGGCTTTTCAGGTGATCCAATCATACGCTCGCGCTTCGACAGTTCGTAGCCTGACACAGAAAGAAAGTCCGACAAGCTCGAATGAGTGCCATAGTCAACGTACTGAGTTGGATGAGAAATTTGCCGTAACCCTTGCGCTGAAAGGGTGGCAGAATCATAATACATGCCAGATTGTTGCCGTCGGGTGAATGGCGCTCTTTGCTGAAGTAGCCGACCATATGCGCGCTAAATAATCATCGCCCATATAATTATTAGAATCTTCCATTTTAGGAAAAATGACAACTAACCCTTGACGATCAACTTCACATAGTACGTAAAATAGAAACGGTTCCACGTCGAAGTAAAGAGTCTTGTGGTCGAGGAATAACTTGGCCAGCAGACACAGACATTGACAGTATATCTAGAAGCGACAACTGTCAATTAATCTGCATCATTCAAAAACAGTGTTGAAAAAAACCGGAAATATTCGGAAGAAGCACTGCTGCAGCGCTGAGAGCCGCTCGCACCAATCCTCACTCTCTTCTCACTAGCCCGAGTCAAACATAGCTGTATACAGTCAAAACCGGATAAGTGGAAATCAACCCGGCAAGGAAATTTTTTTCACTTATCCCGTTTTTGCCTAGATGCACTAATTTTGGCTCAGTT
>JAQGCX010001293.1:0-11552 GCA_034700205.1 Plectus parietinus
AAAAATTTCTGAATAAACAGTACGGAGCGCTTAGTTCGGGGTTCCCCGTACCGGCCCGCCCCGGACGAAAACATTCCCCGTGCTCCCCATACCGTTCTCCCCGGACCATCCGCCCCCGTGGTAACACTATTCCGCAGCGATTAGGCCGTGATTATACTCCGTGGAACGTCTCATGACAATGTACAAAACATAGCCTATGTTTTGTATATGTGCCACGGGATGTTCCACGGAGTATAATCACGGCCTTAGCGAAAATTTGAAATGGCTTGCGGGGGACCCCCGACTGGACGGCGACATTTTCATAGTATTTTGTTTGTGACGACCAAGTAGAACTGACCTATGGTCATGAGGACTGCGCGCCCTGTAGCCATCGTGGCGCCATTGAAGAGACTTTTCACGCCTTCCTGAGTGTAGATTTTGTAGACGCCGTCAAGGGCATGCTTGTAACTGCAGAGTTCTCAATGGTTTTCAAGCAAACATAAACGTTTGAAAAGAGATTACTTTCGTCTGAATTCGGGGGCGACTTTCATGTCGTTTTGCATTCGAACATTGATCATATCGCCAGGTGTGCCGACCAGCCCACCACAGGCACCGGAAACGCCGGCCAGCAACGCCTTCTGGTAGAACGGCAGTGGTCCCTTGTCTGAATCAGAAATATTTTCAATCCACGCAAGTTATGTATTGCCACCTTGAGGAATCTGCTTCTTCAACGTTTCGTACATTCCGAATCGAGTCGTCGAGTAAGTGAGCTGAACCGCACCGAAAGTTTGTCTATGGTCGCTGCTCAAATCTATGTGCTACAGTACCTGCCGCAAAAGAGATGCCGATAAACCGTTGTAGAGTCCGAGTACGCCGTCCGCCTTGACAACCTTTACAGCCATCTGACCCAGCGTCAACTTGCCCTGCTGCTGCGTTTGCAAATGAACCTGAATCGAAGCAATTGCCTACTTCGTTTTTTTTTATGAGTCTGGCTACGGGAAACCTATGCCACAGCTGTCTGGAGGTCAGAGAACAAGAGCAAAAATTTCACGCGCCCAGGGGAGTCGAACTAGCGACATTCAGATCACTACGCGAATGTGTAACCATTGCGCCACAGACCGACTCAGTGAGGGGCGCACCGTTCGCAATTTTGTCAAAATAAGCCGTTTTCGACAAATTAAAAACGGTTTTCGGGGTAGAGGAATTTATTTTTGTGATTAGTTTTACGATTTGAGTTAATGTTGAAAAAGTTGCATAGCCGGATGCATGATCAAAAAATAACGCCTGATCAAAAAATAACGCATGATCAAAAAATTAGAGCCTAAGTAATATGAGAAAACAGTGTCGAGACGTACCTTAAGCAGGTCGAGCGGATGAGTGCAGCACGCGGCGCCGGCCGAAGCCAAGCCGCCAAAATACCACCGACCAATCCGTTTCGTGTTGTCCAATTTGTCCGACATGCTCACTCACTCTTCTGCTGCCAACGTCTCTGCGCCAACGAACGAACCAAGTGACGTAGAATTAAGCAGCCGACGCCGAGAGCTAACCGCTGCAAACTAGTCAGCTTATTTGCACGTGCGCCGAAAATTCATCGACTACGTCATCGAGCAACAGAACGGCAATGTCGTCTTTAAACGAACACGTGAAGAAAGCGTCGTAAAGTTGAATCAACCGCACGCGAAAGGTTCGCTTGTAATTTTATCAACGCGTAACATTCAACAACGGACAAAAGGGCAATGGCACATAATATCAATTCACCTAAGAAACCAGATTTTATTGAAGAAAGCGAGTAACACTGCAAAAGAGACCGCCCACACGAACATCGGCCCATCAGTTCGCGTGGTGAATTCTCTGCAGGTCCTCAGCAAATGCAAGACGAACGAAGGATGAGATTGAGCTCTTTCCTGAATGAACGAATTGACAATGAAAGTAAGAAAGGTTGCAAACTTTTTGAAAGATGAATCCGTGTTGAGTCAGATAACTGAGCACTGCTGGGTCATCTTTGCTCGTTGGAACCATGTATTCGCTTTTGAACGTTCGTCGCCACCAATTCTTCGGCCAAGCACCGCTGCAATAATTCGATGAGCATTGCATCGTCGAAACACACAAACGCTTATTACTCTTTGCGCAGCTTGGTGAAGTGATACAGGTACAATTTAGCTCGGATGAAGGTTGGGGGATTTTTTCCGGCGAATGGATTGTGTTCGAGCAGGCCGAGTACTAAAAATGACATGGATTAGAACATTCGGTGCGCAGCAGAAAAATAAGAAAATAAACGGACCGTCTGTGTCGTTTTTTAGAATCTTATGCGTCAGCGAAATGAACCAGGGATTATGCTGGTAGGAGCCCAAAGCGGCGAACCACATTTGCCAGTCGAGTCGCGGTTGATGGGGTACTAAATGCAAGTAGAATAAGAGGAAGGTCGTTATTTCCGGGAAAACTAGAACTTACCGACAAATGGTGGTTGGCGATCAAGGGCACCCGCTTTGTAAGGAAATTCATACTCCTCCCAAGGACCTTTTATATCGTACGCTCCTTCTAATATCACTTCCGGTCGGCCACCAACACCCGTCATGCTGAAAAGTTATCATTACCGATACAATCGAACAATATAATTGTGACGAGCCTTCTAAATAACCCGTAGCTGTGTGTCAATTGGAATTTGTCGCTTTTTGTGTGCATTCGCTTCACTGATGGCCAAATGGAAGACTGGGTTGCACTGTCTAGCGACGTATACGGAACCTATAAATCGCAGAAAAAATGCTTGAAAACAAGGAATTCGCTCAAATTAACGCACCAAACTGATGGCGAAGAGCACTGTAGCAAAGGTGCACATGACGATGCACTGCAACAAAATAGACACTCGCTTGAATGTGCTTCTTGAACGAAAATCGACGAAACAGCTGCAAACGGAGAAAGTAACAGTCGCAACAAGACTGGTCAAAACATACCGAATAATCGCGGTGACCACTTCACTTCCAAAGACAATAGATCCTACAGTAACCGTTAGCGGCACCGACCATCGCAAAGTCGCGTACAGATCGGTGATCGTAAAATCTGCAATTCATAGTTTGACATTGAGCAAATAAAGAAAATTGAAAAAGCATTCGTACTCATGTCAGTGAGAATGGCGAATCCGTGGTCGAAGGACAAGCGGACTTTGAACAAGTAGACGAACCAGAAAGCGACTGTCCCGAAACAACAGCCGATCAACGCCCACTTTAGTAACAAGTATAGCAAGGGTAATTGATGCGACAGTCGACGCGTAGCTGAAAAATTGCCATTGTACAGTTGAAGATGAAAAAGAAACAAAATTGTACATAGTTTCGACTTTCCGGCATCTATTATCATTGGCAGGCATGTGCAAGCATACACCAGATTGAAGAAATTGTAGTTGCCCGTTAGCATTATATTGAACATGAAGAGAACCTGAACAGATTAACTGCAGAATGTTGACAAGGTGATCAGAGCGTTGTCTATCTACCTGAGACCAGAACGCAGCGACTCGAACGTACTTGAGCGGAACAAGAAAGAGCGGAGGAAGGAAAATCTCTATTAAATACGTCCCGGCGACACCTAACTTCTTCACCCAGTCGGGCAGTTGATGCGCGAAGTAGGCGAGAGATGTTGGGATGCATTGACTCTCAAAGTGGTGATGCAGTGCTGAAATACCAAGTTGACAAATGTCCACTGCATCAATGTACATAAAATAAATTATGAAATCATAGCACGCTTTCATGTATCGACAGCACAACGATGATCACCAAAGTGTCACAGAAGATGAAGCAGATATACCTGTCAATCCCCACCAGGTCGGACATTCGCTGGTCAGCTTGACGATGCCGGACGCAAACATGAGTCGGAACGCGAGCCATCGCACCAGGAACAGTGTCACATTGTCGTGCGGCAGCCATTCCGACCGAAACAGCCGCAATGGCGCGACCATCGCCGTCAGGAAGCCAGCTTCGATCAGCAGCGTGTCCCATTGGAACCACAAAAAAGTCTGTCCTACCTGCAATACCCCAACACTGATGACTTTAATTCAGATATAGAGAAAGGGGTTCGGTCTTGAAACGAGAATAAGGACAAATGAAATGATTTTGTCTCAGGCCCTCATCATTGCCGCAAACTTGTGCTCGCTGAGTATAACTGCGGTGTAAAACAAACTCACTGAGTCCTGCAACGATAATGTGGGTTCTGGTTTTCTTTCCCTGACAGGTTACGGTACCACCTTCAAGCTTCTCTTTACCCAGTACGAAATGTCGACTATAAGCGGAACTCACTTGGAAACATGAGAAGTAGAGGTACCAGAGAGTGGCGAACAGTGTGAAACATTGCATTGAGCCGAAAACGATGGTAAGCGATGCGAAGACCATTCCTAGCAGAGCAGCGAATTCCATCGCGTGCTGAGGCGACAGACCCAGCCAACTAACGAACAGGTGCAGACCGCTCGGCTTGCTTCCCAAAACTGCGCATTCTAACAGATCTTCTGATTCTAAAAACAATCAGATCAGATATGAGCGATCAAAAAGGTACAACAAACCGCATTGCAGTACGCTTGAGACAGGCAGGATTCCATGGTCTCCGTAAAGGCCTAAACGATCAAATAAGGGCAGCTCGATTTGTGAAAAAACCAACCTGGTATCTGGTAGTACAAGTACAAGGATGCAAATGCCCATAGGTAGACAAATGACATGAACCAGAGAAACCAATCGCGCACTTTGATCGGCTCCATGGTGGACGAGCAATTTTCTGATTGAAGTTTTCAGCAACGCGATCACCAGCAGCGCCGCATTCGGCTGCTGTCACAAATTCATTCCAAAACGCAAATATAGACGATCAACCACCAATTGCAGTCGTAAGCCGACTGCTCAGAAGATACAGAATCCATCTGTTGCTATTTGACAATTGGTCGACTGTGAACATCTTTGGTTGCCGACTGATTTTAACCGACGACACATTACATGCGAAAAAGCACATAGATGACAATAAATAGAAAGACGATAAAAACGTCCTAAACAGCGCAATAAGGCAATAACAGCTAGCGCACAGCGGCACCACCCGATAACAATTGACTTTGGAACAACAAAACACTGAAATCAACGAGAAGAAATTGAAGGCAGCTTGCCGCACTGTTCGAACTGTTCGGATATCTAGTCGAACTGTTCGGACATCATGAGGAGCACGAGCGACGTCCAGCCGGTGAATGGATGGGACCCTTCGCCGTGCCCGGTCTCGTCGTTGTAGTGCTCCCACAGGTAGCCCGTGCGTTTGAATTCGCGCGCCACGTTGGCGACAACCGCCCCGCGCAGATCCGAATAAACCTTGAACGCCGCGCTCTGGTGCGGCCCCGAGATGGTCGAGTAGTGCTTGAGCGCCCCCAACGCCAGGTAATTCATGTTCATCCAGACCGAGCCGCGCCAATATGGCGGGTCGTGCTCCGTGTTGCGCGCTCCGTACAGCGGCGACGTGCGAGCCAACGAGCGTAGACCGAACGACGTCCACAGCAGATCCGGGTCGATCAACTGGTCGAGCACGCGACCGAGCTTGGGCGAGTCGGCGGGGATCATTCGCAGGAACAATGGGAACAGACTGACATAGCCGAACGTGTCCGACACCAAGCGCGCCTTCGGCTCGCGCATCACCACTCGAGTCATGTCGGGTCGAGCGGGCGGACGGGGTCGACCGTCGGGACCCATGACGGGCGGCGGTTTGACGAGCTTGACGTGGCGGGTGTGCAGTCCGTAGTCGCAGTAACGGCCCGTCTTCTCGCTCCAGTGGCGCGCATCCAGATGGGCGGTGTCGCCGAGCATGTTGGCCGTGGCGGCGAACGTCTTCTGGTCGGGATCTTTGACGCGGCCGGCCAGTTCAGTCATGACCTTTGTCGAAACGGTCATCCAACACAGCAGATCGAGATGGTATTCGGCGTCGGTGGGATGCGAAGCGCGCGGATAGTCGTCGAGACCCGAGGGCAGCGTCTTGGGATTGAGCTCCAAGTCGGTGGTGGCGTTGCGACCGCGCCAACGGTACGTTCCTGGTTCGGCGCCGCTCTGCGTCCGATTCAACCAATTGAACCACGACTTGAGCCGAGGATAGACCTTCTCCAAGTAGGCGCCGTGCGTGTCCGTGAAGTTCTTCTCGGATAAGTAGCGACTGAGCAAGTAGAAGAACATTGGCGGGTTCGCGACCGAGTTGCGTTGCACAATAAACTCGGCAGGCACTTTGTGCTCGGCCTCAGCGCCCAAGATCATTTCTCGCGGAATCCACCCTTCTACGTTCATCAGATCCAGCCACGAGCCGAGAATTTCCAGCGACAACTCCGTGTCGAACTTGCGCAAGAGCAAGTGATGGAATCCTTCATCCCACAGGAATCCACGAGGAAAGAAGGGACGAGATGGCACTGTTGTGAACAGCGCGTGCGGACCGTACGGCACTGGCTGAAAGAGCATTATCTACTTAAACTGCGATGCATCGAGAATATAGTCAGAATTTTTCGAACGGTTAACCGGAAATCGATCGAACACCCCTCAATTAGGCTCTTCATAGCATCATAGTCTGAACGAAAAACTCAGATCACTTCAGTAATCTTATATGCTTCAACACACTAAAAACGCGTCCCGCTGCGATCGCCACTTCGTGCGTCATTGTGTTGAAGCATATAAGATTACTGTAGTGATCTGAGTTTTAAACGTCCCACAACGTCACTTAGTTACTATTGCAGATCTAAAATTCAGGGGTTACGGTGCTTTCTACAGTAGGCTCTCTACCGTCAAAGAAATTATGAGAATAGTTGGTGCTACCTGTGAGTTGTGTGGTCCCTGCACACGATTCGATCCATAAAAGTAGCCGATACTTCCGACCATATTGCACAGCGCGTATTGACCCATCGTCTTATAGAACTCGGGGTAACCCTGAAAAGTACACGCGCTTGAAATTGCTTGCCGTACACTGAAAACAGCAGCACTTTCGCCACCAGTCCAAATGTATCTTCAAACTTTTGGTGGAAAGCTTTGCTGCGAGTGCCTATGAGTTGATCGAAGGCTTCGCCGGTCAGTTTGTTGGGACGCTGCTCGAAACTGCCCGATTCGTAGATGATGTCGAAACTGGTGGACTTGGCGAATGTTACTTCGACAAGAATCACATTGGGGCGATCGGTAGGCGGCGCGTCATGAGGCACGTAGCCCATCAAGCCCAGATGGTGCGTCGGCAGCTCCGACTTCAACGAGATCACCGTGGTCCCGCTGATCAGTAGCTCTTTCATCTTGCGCAGGTCTGGCTGCGGTTCCACGCGTGCTATCAAGAAGGATCGCGCGATGACGTTCGCGCCCTTTGTGAAGCGCAGCACGAAGGTCCCCAGCTCGGGCGTGAATCCAGTGATCGATTCGATGTACTGGCTGTCCTTCGCGCTCTCGGCGAAGTGCGGTCGTATGTACGAGCCGTCGGCGTCGGTGTCGCCCAATGCAAGGTACACCACGAACGAATGAAGTGCATGCTCATCGGGTGTGGCTCGCACCTAAAACATGGACGAATTGTTCAACAGACGGCACTAATCCTTTTAGGTGTACTTGGGGGGTTACTCCCCTCAAATCGGTCCGATGGAGGGTCGGATTTCCGACCTCCCCCCTTTGAAATTGGGCCGAAGGCCGAAAAGATATGGTATGTAGGCCAAAAATTGATTTTAGGCCAAAAATACGGTATTTAGGGCCAAAATACCGTCATTTTGTCTAATTTGCATATGCAAATTTTTAGGATTTCCGACTCCCCCCTCGGATTTTAGGATTTGGGTCTCCGACCCCCCTCGGATTTTGGGTTTTGGATTTTCGACCCCCCCCCCCGATCTCGGACCCCAAGTACATCTATGACTAGTCCAATTGAATTTCGAGAGTATCCACCGGAATAACTAAACTGACACTTACATATTTGCACAAATCTGCCATAACCAACCCTCAACTTCAAATACCCGACTGCAACCCATTCATTTAGCATCAATTTCATACGTACAATAGCTGAGTTGCTGTGAGTGAACTTTGCACTTAAGTTATTGCTCTCCCAATTTTCTGTCGAATTCGATAATTAAATAAAGAACGTACACTTGGTGTGGCGGTGATACGCGCAGTCCAATCGCCACCGTGGTTGCCACCCGGTCGTTTCACAAATGCGGTGCGCACATTGACGCGGTCGTCTTCGATGTCCTGCACGCCGAACGTCCGTCCGTCATGTTCCGACCAGCCGTACTTGCCCAAACTATCGCCCTGATCGCACCAATGCCTGAAAGAGAGACAAAGTCTGTATTCAGTACAATCAAAATCGCATCAGACTGACCGAATCTGAGGCAGAATGACATTGTGCTGCGGCTGTTCGAACCACATAAGACCGACGACGGGCGATTTAGGCGAGCGAGTGCGCATGCCGAAGTAGAGATTGGAGCGGTAGGTGCCCCAGAACAACTCCGGGCTGCGCGCCACGGAGAAGGCGTCGGCGGGGAGGACCGTCGGCAGAGGCGACTTGGTTGAGATTAGCGCAGGCAGGACGACCAATTGTTCGTGCATTTGGTAGCCGAAGTAACCGAAAAGCAGTGGGAGGAACAGCATGCCCACCAGTTTGCTCAATTTCGCTACCCATGTGTTCTCTTTGGATTTCGCGTCTGCAAAGGAATCCATTGCGAAGGTATAATGAAGAGAATATGAAATCCAACTTGGCGGTCTGGGCGGCCGTCGAGGCGGCGGCGATGGCGAGTTGCTGCCACTTTTGTTCTTACCCATGTTGCTCGAGACGCAGTAATCTGCCAACAACGAAAGCGGCCAATAGAAAACCACGGCAATCAACAGCAACAAGAGAGAGAAGAGAACGCGCGGATTCCCTGGACGGCCAGAGCTGCAAACCGGTCGTCTAATGGCAGGGAAAAAAAACTGTAACTGTCGCTTTACTTTTCGTCATTTCGAATTGGGTTCTACGCGCTGCAGAAAGAAGCAAACTAAACGACCCTCCCTAACTTCCTAATTGCTGCAGAAAGCTATCATGCAATATTGCTAACGATTTTTGCTAAGCGACGATTCTGCAGCCGCTCCGTTTGTTCCGAAAATCAAATCGCATCTCCCGATCTCTACGACGAGGTCGGTCTCATCTAATACGCAGCTGAAATGCCTGACAATTCACGACTGCCTACGATTTGACGCAGTTTACGAACCGCGTGGCATCATGACGAGTCCTTGTTGTGTCGTTCTGACTCGTTCACACATCTGTCTGCGGTCTCGGCCCTCGACTGCGCTGTGAAAGTACTGCCTCAGCAAGACATGTGATCTTTGTTTTTCAAATCATTGTCAATGTAGTGCACAAAGGGACCCGCCGAGCTTGAAGTTCAAGAGAGATGAAGCGGCGTCTCCTTGAATTTCCATCAGGTTTGCTTTTCTTATAACGTAGAGAAGTTTACCTCCTTTCACTTTGTTGCAGATTTGCTAACAAGTTCGAACTGACCAACGATATCAGGTGGTGGAGGTCTATCTTGATACGGAACGGGACATCATGGGTGGGGCGCTTCGTTGGTTTTCATTGGTGGTCGGCTCCCTTGGCTGTTTGCTCTTTCTTTTCATCGTCGCCCTAGTCTACCGTTACTCGAAGAATCACTTCAACCGTTGTGACATGACATTTATGTACCGGTACCCAATATTTATTGTAAGTCATTCGTTTCATTTATGGCGCATTTGAAGTAATTGTTATCTTCAGGATATTGATATGACCAAATCTGTACAGCAGGCGTTTCCGAATTATGCATTGATTCTTTATGGAGAAGGTGATTACGCAGAACAGTCCAAGTGCGTATTTTATCGTGTTCGAAGCGGCATTACTGTAACACTCTTATAGGTCCTTGAAACTTACAGGGAATCCAGTATTGTTCATTCCTGGAAATGCAGGCAGTGCAAAACAAGGTGAGCTGGCACACGTAAAATTTCATACATATCTTCGCTGTTTTCAGTCAGATCGTTGGGATCGATGATGCAGTTGAAGGCGGAATCGGGGAGCGCTAGTAGCGTCGGATTGTTCAACGTTTTCGCGGTCGACTATGACGATGTACTGCTTGATTCCATTTTGTCTTGGAAGCAGTCCGCGATGGTGGAAATCAACAATTGGGACAGGAGCTTTCTTGCAGGAAGTGTGCGGTCTCTACGGCGGCTACTTGGTCAGACAAACACTTTTCGTGGCTGAGGCGATCAAGCGCATTTTCTCCTTATACGAGCATCTGCCGACTTTTCAACGACCGAAACAAATCGTTCTGGTCGGGCATTCAATGGGGGGTTTAGTCGCGCGAGCAGTTCTCACTTTGCCGTCTTTTGATCGTCAATCGGTGGCCGTTCTCGTCACACTCTCATCGCCGCACATCGCTGCTCGTATAGTTCTTCAAATTCTTCAGTCACACATTCCTTCAACAATTCAATTGTAGCTGTCCTATTTGACTCCGAGTTGATTCAATTTCGACAAGCGGTGAATGCGCGTTGGGAGCATGATGCCAATACGTCTTTGTCTCACTTGACGGTGGTTTCCGTGGCTGGTGGCTCGCAAGATCTGCTCGTACCATCCTACCTCACTAAATGGCCCGCAGCCTTCCACCAGCCCAACGGCATCCGCCTAATCGAGCAAGTCTCGGCGAACACCGACTTTGTCTGGGCCGAAGCCGACCATCTTTGCATCGTCTGGTGCAATCAACTGGTCCGGTTAGTCATTAAGGAAATTTGAATTAGCATTATTTTAAATTGGCGATATCGATTCAGAGTGATCGCTCGGTCACTGTTCGACATGCTCGATCGGAAAACACTGATGTTGTCATCGTCACCCAGTTGGCAATATGAAACAATCAAATGGCATTTTGAGCGCAATGGCGGAGCAAAAAGTATCCACGAGGCCAACGCAATGGTCGACTCGGCCACTGGACTGCGCCATTTTGAAGACAATCGAAAGTCCAAGGACTTTACTGCCGATTTGCTGCAGGTAACCGGAATGCCTTTGACAAAAAATGGTCGTAAGCGCTGTATTTTTTGCTTCAGACTTACACAACCGGCTCTAAATCGATTCCCGTCGTATTGTACAAACTGTTTGTCGACGCGTCGCTGATCAACCAGTCCGTCTTCTTGTTGACCACACAGGACGTCTCCAGTGTCGCCTTTGAGTGCGACGCCGAGCGCTTGGAATGCGATCGCGCTCGTCCGATCGGAGACCATCGCTTACTGCCGCCGTCGTCTCGTTACGTACATGTAAAGCTTACGGACCGTTGGCTGGGTCGAACGCTTGTCGTTCCCACTGTTCACCATTCGCCCAAACGCGTTCTCGTGTTCAAACGTTATTCAAACGACGACTTGACCCATGTGGATGAAGTGCACTTGAGCCTGCTCGACCCATTCAAACCATGGCACATTGTCAATGAAGACATATCAGGGACTGTCGCGTTCCGCAACATCACTTTGAATGGATTCACAAGTATCGCACAAGTTTACATTGTTCGTCTTGTGCCGATGGTTTGCAAAGAAAAATCGTATGGTGAGTTGTTTTTTTTAAGAGCTGCGCATGCTTTGAACGGTCCG
>JAQGCX010001294.1:0-11552 GCA_034700205.1 Plectus parietinus
AATTCAGAATTGAGAAATATACAAAGAGACAATTGGAGACAAACGCACTCTATCGTAAGCCAATCGACTGAGATTAGCAGCCAAATTCAAGTAGCCCGTCGTGTCGATGAACACCACTTCAAACTTTGCTCGAAACTGCTCTATTGTGGGGCGAACTTCGTCCTCCGTGGCTTCATTATCGTCAGCCAATGAGACATTCGCGTCCAGCCAAGACACTTGTCCTGAAAACGATTGTAAAATATAACAGCGCTCGCTATTGTCGTTGTCGGAGTCGCACCGAAAGCCTTCCAGACGGTTTCCAACACGTGTCGATAGTTCATCCGGTCGTTGATAAGTTTCACTTTGAGCAGATATACCAGCCACACAGTCATCAAAAAGCTCGAGAAACCATCCGAGCGCTACAAATATGAAGATAAAATAACTGTCGCGAAACGAGAAACAATGTCAGGGCGAGACCTGATTGAGTTCTCGCTGTCGAAGCCAGATAATCATCAGTCGTAGAGCTTTTTTCACTTCTGCGAAACGCTCGAGAGTATTCGAAAGACGCTCACTCGAGTGAACAATCAAAACGTCAGCCAGAATACTCGAATTGTAATGCGGCGTTGGAGGTAAATCGATTTCTGAAACAGTCGAATCACACATTTTCTATCGTATGCGCTGAATATTGGTGACTAACCAGGAGGTGCGGTAGAGTCGAAATACCAAGCAGGGCGGAGATTGCTGTTTTCTGGACGAAATCTGCTCAGTTTTGTCCACAATGTACTCGGACTGCACAAGAGTCGAATGCGCACCGGGATTTCTAAAGATAGAATAATCAAGGCGTTAAGCCTAAGCCTAAGCCTAAGCCACTTTTTCACTTGTTAAAAACGCACCTTTCGGGATGAGAACGACGATTGGCCGCAAAGGGTCACTGTCCAAATATTCGAAGCGGAAATCGGAGAAGTCCTCAGCCAACTTTTTCCGCTGTTTGATCTTGATCAGACACGAGCAGAGGAACAGCGCGCGTCTTGTATGGTAGATGTGATTGAGAAAATCGCGCGAACCGTAGAAACCCTGAAGAAATGAAATGGTCGAAACTCACGGCGTCAAGAGGAATGATCATGCCTGAGGAAGAGTCAGCAGCAAGTCAATAGTTGCCTCCGGCTTCATGGCAGTCTCCAGCACCCAACTGCCTACGATCGAAACACTTTCCGGAGCAACAAACTTGTAGTCCGTCGCAGAATCCGGAAACGATCGCTGCGCCGACACATTGATGGGAAATACAAGCCCGAATTTCTCCACCCAACTGCAGTCGCTCAGCTGAAAAAACTGCATATAAATACAGTTCAACCAAACTATTGACTATGCCTTGTGAGACTTTTCGCTGTCGGCGGACAATAGAAAATTTCCAATTCGATCGGTCAATGCTTTAACCGCCGCCGTTGTTTCGGAGTCAAGCGCCACTTCGTTCAGGAAATCGCGCGCCTGCAAGACCACAGATTGGACATTACAAGAACACAGAAGAGTGGACCTCTAAGTCGAAGAAGTCGCTGGTCATGAGCTGAGCCTGTTCTTCAGCTTTGGCCTTGCGTCGACTAAGCCGTTTGGCCTTCTTGTTCTGGGGTGCGGCGACGGCGTCGTCGTCGTGGTCGGAGGGGGCGGACTCGCCGCCCGACTCGGCCTTTCTCTTAGGCACCATGGCCGTCTGGAAACAGCAGACGGTCCCTGACAAGCGAAAATGCGCACCGTGCTCGCATCATTTGGCACGCGCTATATTTTCGCGCGCGGTACAGGTAGAGTAGCAGGCGATAACGCACTACTGGTCGGAGACCAATAAAACCCCTGCCGGGGGAATAACGATGGTAAGCGGCGGCATCATCATGCGTAATTCATCGGTCGTTTTATCGCGCTTATTCGTTAGCAGCGTCACATAAACACGCGAACAAATCGTAAATTTGTCGGATAAAAGTCAATTGTTGAATCTGAGAAGTTGAAAACTGAAACATAGTTCTAGCAACCGAGGAGAGAAAGTTATAGTGACAAAGAGTTCTCTCCCAACATCATCAGTATTCTAGTCAGCTAACAGCAAATCTTTCAAACCGTCATCAAACGCCTGGGAGCGTGATTATTTTTGGACAGCAAGGAACGGACATATCACCAGAGACAGAGAGACAGACACAAACAAAAACAAATAAGTACAGCAAAATTCGAGTGCACGAGAGAACATGCGATAATGACACAATTATCTTAGCTGGAACAACAACAACCGTTTTTGGAAACACAGTGTGCGGAGCAGATTCGTTAGGGCCACGTGCGAGGGACCGAACACTAAGGGTGATGATATCGACGAGCCAAGGTGAACATTTCGCAAGGCAACGAGAGGAGCACGTAATTGTAAGAGATGTTGCAATGTGAACAAGTGCCATAGTGAACAGAAATACGCCGTAATAAGAGCGCCGTCACCCAGACCACCAGAAATGCGCCAATGTTGAGGACGAAGACGACGTCAGAGCGATACTTTGCGTTCTGTCAGAGTTTCGCTCTCGCAGAGCAGACCAACCAGCCCGTCGTTCGACGGCTCCCGCGAGTGCGTCGGAGTCAATCGTGTTCGAATAAACTTGCCACCAATCGGCGGCGTCTCAGGAAGCATCGAATTCACCATCAAAGCCATCAGCACCATCACTGCGCCAAACAGAAATGGCGGCCCCGGAATCAGTTGCTGAAAATTAGCCACATTCACACGATTCATACACAGAGTTATGAGGATATATAAAATAAATCGGATAAATGCAAGTCAGTTAAATGCAAATATCGGTTAAATGCAGCTTTTTGGAGCCCTTAGGAATCGTTTAGTTCTGAAACGTATTAGGATAAATGCAACTATCGGTTAGATGCAACTTTTTGGCCAGCCTTATCGAGTTGCATTTATCCGATTTATACTGTGCAATGATCCAACGCTCTTAAGCCAGAATAAATTGTATTTGTTAACTGATCTCAAACAAGCATTAACACAAGCAAAAGACTGACCCAATCAAACAATGGTCGTTCGGTGACTGTCGTTTGGTTTCTGCGTGGTGATAACACCTTGGGCTGACCAAATCCGGATAACGGTTGCGGCCTGATTCGAGGTGCAGGAAATTGACTGCCAACTCCGATGTGACCAGTGCCCTCGCCGTCCATGTTCAGATCCATGTTGAACAAATAAAAGATGAAGCCGAATACGGCCGGGCCGAGTCCTTGGCATAGACCACGAATGCCTGTCACCACTCCCTGAACAGTGCCTGCAAACAAAGATAAGATTACTCATAGTGCGCAAATACGCGAACAAGTAGAGTTGCTAACCCTCCTACCGAGAGTCCTACTCAGTAGGAGGAAAAATTTCCTACTTTCATGTATAAAATGCTCAGATTAGCAAAAAATATGTTCAGATTTCACGATTTTCACCATAATTCTTAGAAAATTTCGCCTCCGGTGGGCCGAGGGCGCCCCGTCGATTAAGCTCGTGCGCTTTGCGCACTCACCTGTGACGTTGCGTCACTGTTTATGTTTAGAAACCACTTGTTTTGCGACCTCCAAATGTAAATTTTTTGAATTCCCGCACATTTTTTGGATACTATAAAAATCTCCTACTTTCGAACGTCGTAAATCTGGCAGCCCTACAAACAAGTGCAAACGAAACCTTGCTTGTCACGGTCCGTATGAACAGACACGAATGCGCTGATCGAAGGGTAGGTTAGTTGACTCATCGCTGCAAGAAAACCTGCGGCCCACATCATCCTAAAACAATGAAATAGATGGCGAAAGACGAATGATAGAAACTGACCAGTACTGGGTGCCCAAGCCGTACCACATGAGCTGAGCAAACTGAAAACAGAGTCCGAGCGTGATGGTGTGCTTGGCGCCGCAGGACTTGGTCAGCACGAGCAGAATAAAAGTCTGCGAGAAGACAGACAGAATTCCGACCAGACCAATATAAGCGGCCACGGCTTCCGGTGAGAAACCAACCACCTGAAAAAAACGACAGCGGTCTGCTGAAAAAAAACACCAAAGAATACCCGTTTCCTTACCAGTTTGAGATACACGAAAAAACAAGAGAACTGGCCCGCCTCCGGCAGGTACGAAAGGAAGACAATGAAGGCCAACAGCATCACCATGCGGTCTTCCCACACTACTCGCAACGTCTGAAACAATTATGTTAACAATTGAAAAAAAACAAAAAATCGATATAGCAAAACAGCTTGAAATGAAAGTGAAGCGCAACTTACAGCCATAGGGTCCGCGTGTTGCCATGAGACGCGGTCGTAAGCAAGTCTCAGCTTGGGCGGCAGCGACTCGGGCACGGCGATCAGGATGAAGACGACGTCGAGAGCGGCGACGGCGGTGGCCAGGGCGACGACGGCGTCGTCCGACCACGCCTCGCTTAACCATGCGCCCAGCGCAGGCGACGTCACCAGCGACGCCGCGAACGTCGCCGACACCAACCCGTAAGCAGCCGAACGGTCTTCCTTCTCCGTGATGTCCGCCACATAGGCCAGCACGACGCTGAACGTCACCGAGAACAGCCCACTCATGCTGAACAGAGCAAAGTACCACCTGCAACACAACAATCCATTTGCACAGCACCCCACAATCACTAACTCACCAGGGACTAATTTTTAGGCAAGGAATCGGCATGCAGGTGCACACCACAGTCAAAAGCAGAAAAGATTTGCGACCCCAACTATCCGACAAAGCACCGATCATCGGAGCGCTGAGAAACGACAGAAAACCCTGCAAAGTTAACTCGTCATGGTTTTTAGGTGCCTCAAGGATCCACGCTTACCTTAACACCGAGAATTAAACCATTCATCAAAAACTTGTTCGTTGGAAATACATCAGCCAGCACCTGAAATGGAGCCAATTGCGGTAAACCGATATGGAAAAAAGCGCGTACATTTATCACTGGAACGGTGAGCAGACCCCAAGAAAAGTACTCGAGGAATATTATGACCAACGCGTGATAAACACTGGCTTCGCCGATTCCCAACGACTGAAACACCGATGGATTAGTGGATTATTGGATTAGTGGATAACTCACCGTGCCACCCTCCTTGAGAATGCCTCTACGCTTGCCGAAAATGACGGCCATGAGCGAGCGGCGTCTACGTGCGAAGGCCATGTCGCCCGATCGCCCTGACGACTCTTCGTCGACGGGCAGCAAGTCGTCGTCCTCGTCGTCGTCGACTTGCGTAGCTCTGCTGGACAGTAAGCGTTCGTGCACACCAGGACGGGTCGACTTATTCATTCGCCCAGCGTCCACATGGCCGTCCTTCTGTTCTCAGGCATCGTTGTCGTGGATTCCCGTTCGCTATTTACACGGACGACCCCATTCGGCGGCAAAAATCTGCGACGTCTTCGCGGGCCAAGTCTGCGCGCAGCAATCACACCACACTTCTTCACTTCTTCTACAGCGTCCGGGCAGCCACGCACGCGACCGTCGTCGATTTTCTCCACTTCACCGATCGCCGTATTATTACACCGACGAAATCGGAGCAGTCGCGGCGCGCCGGGCGGGGATCCCCGTCAACGGCCAACGCACAAAAAGATTCTAGTGCCAAAAAGAAAGACTTGATGCGTATCTTACTTTCTGGCGGTCACGCATAAACTACGACGATTTACTCCCTATGCTTCGCGACCGCACAACGCTGACTGTGCTGCTCCCCCGCAAGCATACGGTATCAGGCAACTTTATTGTTGTGGCGCACAGCAGTCCACTCATCCGTCCTTTAATTAGGAAATTAAGCGCGATATTGCACTGCATAATTGAAATTAACCTTTTTTTTGTGCTTAGAAACAGGCTTAGGCTTAGCGTTGCTTTGGAAAGGTCAAAATTTGCGTGACCGATTTCCGTCCAAATACGGCAATGATAGAAAATATTATACGATCTGTATGAAGTTAATGGTGTTAAAACAGCCTGTACATAGTAAAACAACGGATAAACACATGAAATGAGCGTTTGCGAGACGTTTTATTGCGATGTTCACAAATGTAAAATAATTGCGTTGCGGCGTGACCATTTTTTCTCAGCATCAAAAAACCATAACCCACTCAAAGAGCGATTTACGATACGCCCGTCTCTACCTTTAATTAGGAAATTAAGCGCGATATTGCACTGCATAATTGAAATTAGCCTTGTTTTTGTGCTTAGTAACAGGCTTAGGTTCAGGGTTGCCAGATCTAATGCTTTGGAAGGGTCAAAATTGGAATAAACACTAGATAAAATGGACCTTTACAAAGCCCAAGCAAAAAAATTCAAAGGGAGGAGTAAGCTCTCGGATACCATTTACAGCTATGTACTGGTTTGGGCAAAATGTACTGCTTTGGAATTTCAAACTTTTGGCAACCCTACTTAGGCTTAGGAACAGTTTGCGCCTAAGCCTACGTCTTTGGTTTAGTGTTGGGAACATTTGTTCATAATATATCGCGCTTAAAATCCCGATTATCTATCCTTTCAGTCAGCGCGAGATGAAATACGAGGTTCTGCTGATGCTGTCAAAGTGAAAGAATTGCAGAAAAAAGCTTCATCGGAGAGAATGAGCGGCAGCAGCAAAGAAAGTGACCTGCAGCTGAAAAAAAACATCAATGACCAACTTGATCGTCTTGTCAAGCAGCTCGCCGATCTGGAAGAATACAAGTAAACCATTTGAAACATTTATTTTATCAAGCTTGAATAAGTCAGTGATCTTTCAATCAAAAGTTATCTTGGAGCATCTTGCAAGCTCTGCATGGCAAACAACATGAATTGATCGATTTCGACCGATTATTTACTTTGAATTTTTAAGTTGAATGTTGCATGTTGCAGATTGGAACTTGATGCTGATGAGTATGCTGAAATGAAAAGGGATACAATCGAACAGCTTGAGGAGTTCAATCAGACTCTGACCAAAGTCACTTGTGGCGATATGACGCTTGTCGACGAGTTGAGCTCCATGCGAATGGTACGCTTAGTTTGCTCATTGTTGCTCATGTTCACCTGTTTCGCCATCTCATTTAGGCAGTCCAAGCTGCAATCAGCGAAGCTTTCAAAACACCGGAAATCATTGCACTGTTTGCTCGCAAACAACCTGCCACGCTTCGGCTGCGATTGGAAGAGGTCTGGTATATTGCGGACATATATTGAACAAATCAATTGTACATTTCAGCTTAACCGAGACCACAAGATTCGAAAAGTTCCCGAACAGATTTTTCATGATCGCAAATTAGAAATCCTGACCGCTCTTAAGAAACTGAACGACCATTTGAGCGTTGAGGAAGAAGAATTTTTGGCGAAACATTCCACTGCCACAATGGCCGATTTTCAGCTTGTTTCTTCAGATGTAACATCTGGTGACAAAATGCTGTCATTAGTCGGCAAGAGTTTGGCCAAATAACTCCTCGCACTCCTTTGCAATATGCTTCGGTGCTACGATTCTTGCTCTGCTTAATTTTCCGAGTGTTTGATGTATATACGCACGCTAATGCAGCATGTTTATTCTCTTCCATCAGTTCAATCTTTCTGGGATGAATTTTGTCAATGAACAACACACACATTTTCCTTGCCTGCCAGGGGCGAGCAGTTCAAGTGCGAAACAGAAAAACTGGAAAGGTCTCGCTAAAGTGGTGCCAGTCACATATTTTCCCGTTGAAATTCGGCGGGTCTCAGAACGATTATCGTCCAACCGTTTCTACTCAGCCGTAATGCGCGCGGAGCGCAACTTTCATCGAAAATATGCGATCTTCTGCTTTTGATGTCGCAGAGAAGAGCAACGATTAAATGAGATTGGGTAATGAATGCATGGCGATTGTGGGAACGGCGATGACGACGAACCAACCATCGGTCGCTTTGCTGCAATGATCGTTACCGACCGTGCTGAGAAATTCGTCCCGGCCGGCCGTCGGCTGTTCACCGGGGGTGCTCCTGCGACACAACGGCCTGAAATCCGCACTCCTGTTACTCGACTGCGTCTCGACGACAGCTTGCTCGACGGCGCTTCTGTCAATGAAGGCGACGAAACTCTGGTGAGAATCTCGTCTTTGTTCAGAAATTGGTCAACATTGCGAATTCACTCCCTACAATTCATTTTTCAAAAATTCACCAAAACCGGCGAAATTATTAAACATCTGATTGAAGCAAAAGTCTTGAAATTATTAGAGTTTCCTGTCCGACATGCGAAGCGAAGTGATGCTTGATGATTTCAGAAATTGTAAGTACGATACAATGATCTCTGTTTCGTATCTTCTTATCTTACCTTATTTTCTCTGTGCACTGGTATTTTCATGTTCTATATACGTATTTGGTATGTCGCGTGAAGGCTTTGTCAACTTATCCCTTAATCGGGGCTCGATATTGCCTAGCGCTATGCTGATTAAAAAAGAAAGAATTAAAGAAATACTGGTGTTAAGTCTCTTATTGCACAATTGTCTTTTTGCATTTCAGCCAGGAAGCAGTCGATTCAGAACGAATAAGGACGGAGAAGGCGAAGAGCTGACCGTTTGTGGCAAACGTGCTGCAGTGTTTTCCTATCCACTGGGAGCTCTGAAACGAACATACTCGACGAGTTTCTACATTCGAGATGTTGGTCCACGAGAGCTCAAAATAATTTTTTAACACTTTTCAATCCAGGTTTTCTGGCATACGTTCGAATGCGGAGCGCCATCGGGCTGTCCGGAGATGTCGCAGAATTCGGAGCAACTGGAAGCGATCTGTCTGATTGGTGATGACGAGATCGACTTCCATTCGACGGCCAATGACGAGAAACTCACTATTCGACTGCCGTTCGAAGTTTGTTCTTGTTGTTTCATCAATGCTCACCAAACTTCCGCGAAAAAATGGAGTTATGCAAATGATATGTTGATAGGTTTTATTGAGAGAATTGTTGTTTCCTGAGCAAGGTTGGTCCCCCATGACGTATCCTGTGTAGACTTTTGTAGCATTACCGTACTCTAATATTCAATTTTTTGTATTGAAATTTAAATTCCCGCGCAAAAAAGCCCGTGGCGTATGCCAATCCTCTTCAGTTTTTCGACCTGTGACGTATATCAAATACGTAGGTATAGTTTTTTCACCAAGGAATGATTGTCTTTCAGGTCACAGGCGTTCACAGGACGAAATATGGCTTGTTGTTGCAACGCAAAATGTATCCAGAAGATCGCGAAATGGCAAAACGGTGCGTTATTTTGATGATTGTTTGAGCAAAATTCCGTGACTTCAGAAATGCCGACTTGGCGTTGCCTTTGATGTTCACGCTCTCTCATCCTCTGAACGAAATATTGCCCATAGTCTTCAAGCCGCAAGGTCAGTATTTTTCATTTTCCCGAGAAAATTGCTGATCAATCGCAATAGCTCTGTTTGTTGCGAAACCGCAGTCCCATTGCGATGATTGTTGTTCTGCTTCAGATGGAGAAATTCCTGCTCGTTATGCTTGCGAAGCCGCAGTGTCTGTCGTTGCAGTCGTCGATGAGCAATCACTGGTGCTCACATATAATACTCTCACTCAACTCCATTCGTTGTGGTTTGCTAAGAAAGCCGCGTACGAAGTAAGTGCCATTGTGTTTCGGATTCCGGAAGTTGTTGAATTTTCTGCAACCCACTTTTGGTATCAAAGTGATATTAGAATGACAGCAATTTCTTTGGTTCACGTGTACCCATACCTGTAAGCAGGGGGGATCTAGCTACATACAGCCCCCCCCCCCTGGCCGGACCCGGCATGTACCAGCATGTGTAGCTAGCTACATGCACCCCCCCCCCTCGTAGTCGGACTGGACAAGCACTGGATAGAATGACCCTCAGCCGCGAAGCGGCCACAAATAGGCAAGGGTCCCCCTGTGATTGCGGCCAAAGGCCGCAAAAAATTGAATTTTTGAATTTTGCGCCAAAATCCTGACACGAGTACCGTACTCCGGCGATCCCCCCCCTCGGCCGCCAGCATGTGGCTGACCTAGGACCAGCGTTACAGGTATGCGTGTACCCATACCTGAACAAGGTTGGACCCCCAGTACGTATTCTTTGTAGACTTCTGTAGCCTTAACGTATTCTAATATGCAAATTTTGGGCGTGAAATTCAAATTTTGTATTGAAATTTGAATTCCCGCGCTCAAAAGTCGGTGATACAGTCGAACCCGGATAAGTGCACATTCGGTGTATCAATTGTTTGAGCACACGCCAACATGAGAGCTGACTACGCAGAACTGCGTAGCCTACTTGCGTGGTAGTGTATGCTAAACAATTGATACACCAAATGTGCACTTATCCGGGTTCGACTGTAAATACTGAAATAGTCATTTCTATTGTGGCTGTCATCTTCAGTCAGAAGTGGGGTTGAGTGAGGTCTACCCTCAGGTGTTAGGGGGGTTAACATACCGTACCCCAAAATTGGCATAGTTTTTCATAATTTTTGGGCGGGAATTCAAATTTCTGTACTAAAATTTGAATTCGCGCTGAAAAATATCGTATTTTTTCTCGCTTTCGGCGGGAGAGGGAGTTAACAAAATTCCGCCCACTTCGGTCCGGATTGGGGGGACGGGTTAGCCAGGCCCGGCCTAACGATGGACCTTTTGGACCTTAAGGTCAGGGGCCCCCCGACCGCCCAAAAGGGGCCCCCAGCTCGCCAAAAAGGAGCGTCCAGCGATAAAATATAAAATTTTTTGCTTCCGGCGATAAAAAAACGGAAAACATTTCGCCTCTGGCAGTAAAAAATGCAAAAATATTTGCCTCGGGCGGTATTCAGGGGCCCCCCAGACCCTTAAGCCGGGCCTGGGATTAGCCCCTCCCCCAAAAAACAACTTTAGGTCCACCGAAGTCCTGTCTGCGATATAGTTCAAACTTTCGCCGATAATTCGTCAAAATTTGTGTAGGCTGGAAACCAGAGGACAGCGAAGCAGTGATCGACATGATCATGGAAGTGTCTGGTGCACGGCAGCAAGTGGACCAGACGCTGAAAGGAATCGAAGGTCTGGTTGAGTGGCAGGATGTGGCGCGAGCAGTGCTCGAGGCTGACACCAAGATGAACGCCACCTGGGAACGCCTCTTCGCCTCCTTCAGTCCGAGACAAAAGGACGATTTGGACACTGTCGGATATGCATTTTCCGAACCGTCTCAGATCGAGAACATGTACTTCACTGACGATGGTAATTTAGTGACTATGTTGTTTTCACCGGTGTTTTCAAGTCAAAAAGCTGAGGGAGGGGGGAGGTTAACATGGAAAATATTGAAAAAGTCAGGGGGTAACATACTGTATCCCAAAAATTTCGGCGGGAATTCAGATTTCAGTACTAAAATTTTTTCCCGAGAAGGGAATTAACAAAACTCCGCCTACTTCGGTCAGAGTTGGGGGGAGGGTTAACGTCCCCGAAAAAACATCTTTGGTTGTTTCAATCAGTTCCTTCACAGAGACGAAAAAATAATCAGTTTGAATTTTGGGTGCGCGCTTAAGTACAGTCGAACCCGGATAAGTGCACAAAATGCGTATCAAATGTTTCAGCACACGCCAACATGAAAACTCACTACGCAGAATTGCGTAGCCTCTTTGTGCGGTGGCGTGTGCTCTAACAATTGA
>JAQGCX010001295.1:0-11546 GCA_034700205.1 Plectus parietinus
GGCCCTCAGCTCGCCAAAAAAGGAACGCCCAGCAATAAAATATACAATTTTTTGCTCTCAGCGGTAAAAAACGCAACAAATTGCGCCTCCGCGGTAAAAAATACAAAATTTCGCCTCCGATGGTAAAAATCGCAAAAAAGTTTTGCCCCTGGCAGTAATAAATGCAAAAAAATTTGTCTCCGGGGGTATTCAGGACCCCCTGAAGAAAAAAGGTCCAGGGCCCCCCGGACTCTTTAGCCGGGCCTGATGGAGACCATTGGTATTTTTGGAGTGTTGGGGGTGTTCAGCTTTTCAGTACCCCCAACTTTTCGGCCCGAAAACACTTATCATGGAGTCTAGTGGCGTAGCTATGGGACTGACCGGGAAAGTCCCAAAATCCGAACGTCCCGAAATGAGCTCCTGTAAGGTCTACCTTAACTTTTTCGCCAATTCCTATTTTCGGAAAATAAGACCCCTCCGACCATTCTGGTTACGTCTTTGATGGAAACATTAGTTAATTTCTTTTTTTTTTGAAATTTCAGGGCTGGATTAATTCATGGACAATATCAGTTTATGACTACATTCTTGGCAATCTGATTATCAATGAAGTTCACCTTCATCAGAAGAAAGCTGATCGAATAAATCGTTGTTTAAGATCATCAGCTTGCAAAAATCGAGGAGTAGAAATGTGCTTGTGGTGTAAACACATCTATGATTTCTCTAATTCAGTCTTTCTGTAACTACCGGGTATCCCACGATTACCGTATATTAAGCAATAGGGACACATGTGCCACTATTTTATTTCCATATATGTGGGTAATTTTGCCTCATATGTAGTCAAATAGGGCACATTCACATGTTTTTGGATGATACTAAATCGCTTCTTCCATTATTGATCAGCGAATGCTTAGAAAGGACCAGATTTGCAACAAAATTGGTCAAAACTGCACCTAAATTGTTCGATGTTGTCCATGCTTAGTGGTAAAATAAGCTCATGGGCTGGTTGAAATAATAGTGGTTTAAGCAGAAATAGTGGCACAGGATCAGGAGGGTTTGAATCAATAATGATAAAGTGCTATTATTTCTTAACATACGGTAACTTTGAATTTTATTTGCTTACATCTGGTTTCCTACGCATCAGATTTGAATGCGGTTGGCTACATTCGAAAGAAAACCTTTAGAGGCTTTGTTTGAAAAAGTTTGCTAAAATCAGCCAAGTATTCGTGATTTGATAACGGTTTGAAAGTAGAGTTTATTTTTGCTGGAACGCAATTGTGTTTGGCGACGATTATTCAAGCAGGGTTGCGATTTTCCTTTTCATATATGAATTGGTAAACGTTACACTTCTTTTCAAATGTGTGCTTGAAATCAGTGCCAGATGAAACTAATCGATAACTCTATGCGCGCCGTGGCACCAGCATCAGTTGCCATGGCAACCAGCCCCACCCTTTAGCATGGCGCGCATAGAATTATCGATTAGTTTAATCCGGCACTGCTTGAAATGCCACGAGAGTTGGAAATTTCCGAAATGGCACAAACTGCTTGCTGGTATGAAGCTTTGGGTAGCGCCGCTGCTGCTCGAAGAAAGTCTCTGAAAGTGTACCCTGACCGATTGCATGATCTTCCAAGTGATTTTCAAATCACCAGCACTCATAAACGGTTGTTTGCAACAAAAATCGCAACCCTGACTGAATAATCGTCGCCCAACACTGAAAGCGCGCGCACGCGTCAATTCATCAGCGCGCGCTTAGGTTTAGGCTTAGGCTTAGGCCGCAATTCGCAAATCTAATTCGCAATTTGCAAGTGCAAGTCTTTATGAAAGAGGCCCCAGTACAACAGAAAAGCTCCAACAGTGCTGTTGTAAATGTTTGTGCACATACTTTGATGTTCTTTATATTTTTGCCTTATCATGCAGTTTTTCCATCTGATTTCTCGCATTGCGACTTTCTCTAATCGTGCTTCGAAGCATCCATTGTCTTTTGAGAATTACTGTAATATATATGGTGCAATTTGAACGATTCGTGTTGTACGTACATACTGTATATATTCACAAGCATTCTTGCAATAGCTGTCTACTCCTCGAGCGGGTCTCATCGCGTTACGCCCAACGTAGCGTTACGCCCAAAACCAGCTAATTATGTCTAATTGATCATTCAGTCAATCATCTGACAGATACCGGTGCGTTATGCCCAATACGTGTTGCATTACGCCCGAAACTGTCAGATAAATTCGAATTATTTTGAATTCGATACAAAATAAACTAAACAACAAACAGACCGCAATCGAATAAAACCCAGAATCAAACGCGCGTCTGAGTGAAGAAATGACTGCGTGCGATTTCGGTCCCGGGCTCAAAAGAAACTCAAAAATCGGCCCGCAGGAATTTCTCGGCCCGGGCCCGGCCCGCGGCCCGCACTTTTCCTGTGGGCCGGCCCGTGTACATCACTGCTTTGTAAGTAGGCTATCGATTTTAACGCGGTTTCTTGCATTGCATAGAGCTCATTAAAACTTAGATTTAGTTTCTGAATTGTGCAAATTTACCTATTCTGTAGTCATTTTTCGAAAAATATGCGATTTCTGGTCTCAACCAGATATGGGCACGGGGGATGGAGAGTTAATCCCTCGGGGATCCCATGGAGATGGAGAGCTCGTTCTCGGCAAAACTTATCCGTTTGAGCTGAGCCTGAACTTTTTGAATAGAGAATAAAATAATATTGGCTACAACATATTGAAAAATGATAAGAATTCATACAACTATTGACGGGAATTCAAAAGTTTACTTCAAGAACACGAGTTCTTTCGATTGCAGTGGCGAATATCGAAGTCGGTAGTT
The DNA here is from genome assembly GCA_034700205.1 of Plectus parietinus. Lineage (NCBI taxonomy): Eukaryota > Metazoa > Nematoda > Chromadorea > Plectida > Plectidae > Plectus > Plectus parietinus. Next base: position 2,813 of record JAQGCX010001295.1, read on the forward strand.
TTTTAGCTGTAGCGCAGTCATATTTTTTGCTGAAATTTATTTTACACACTCGTAACAGTTCGGGGAACAACTTTTACGGTGTGGGACCCCTGTAGAGTTATCCTCCATCCACCCGTGTCCATGTCTGGTTGAGACCCAAAATCGCATATTTTTGAAAAATAACCACAGAATGCGTAAAACTTAATAAATTTGCACGATTCAAAACAGAAAATCTCAGTTTCAATGAACTCTATACAATGCAACAGACCGCGTTAAAATCGATAGCATACTTACAAATTTATAGCTTTTCAAACTGTGTATACATTCTTTTGATACACCCTGTATTGTGTGACAAGCGCACTTTCGAACTGTAAACACAACTGACAAGTGACAATGTAAGCGCCATAAGCCTTATGTTCAACATTTTGAGTGTGCCTGAATTGCATTTTATTTACTGTGTGGCCTCTTAAGACTACCGGGCTTTTCTGAAAATCCGCCCTGAGGCGGATTTTAGATGTTCATCCCTTGGCTGGGTCGAAACCGAATCCAAAAATCCGCCACGTTTTTCACAAAACCGTTCGGCACTCCTATTTTGTTGCAAATGTCACATTTCATTCATAAATCTAGTACAATATATGTCGTAGCGGGATCGAGGACCCAGAGGGAGCGATAACCGAGGCATGGTAACTGAATACGCTAGATAGATCGAAGACCGAAAATAATTAGCCGCATTTATGAGTTCTCCGGCCTATAACCTCGCTCGCCGATGTGTTCTCAGTGATAAATTTCACATTCCGCGTGAAAATGCCGGCGTTGTTCAATCCAAAAGATTCAGAAGAACGAGATTTATGGATGAAAGCTTGTGTCGCTCAACCTGGAGAAGTTGTTGACGGTTTATCGAAGGCGCAAAAGTCCAAAATTCGATCTAGATTTTACGTTGTCGGCGGAAAATTAATGGACAAAATTTTGTGGGATGAGAAAGGAATTGAACGATCAGTTTTTATCGATTCTGATTTCAATGTGTTGTGGGAAAAAATGTTCTCAACGACAATTTTTCTGTTTTTCTGTGTTTGACATTGCGGTGCTATTAAAGAGACCAATTTGTCACTTGTCACTCACGGACATTGCATAATTAGGCGGTCTCTCAAAAACTCGTATTCTTAAAGTAAACTTTTGAATTCCCGCCAACAGTTGTATGAATTATTATAATTATTTTATATGTTGTAGCCAATATTATTCTCTATTCAAAAAGTCCAAGCTCAGCTGAAACAGTTGAGTTTTGGCTGAGAACGAGCTCTCAGTGTGGGACCCCTGCGGAGATATCATCATGCGGCCCATGGCCATGCCTGCGTCTCAGAAAACAGGTGGTTGTCTTTGCAGTGTCATATCTCATCAACCGAGTGACCGAATTCGACAACTTTTTTTTCAAAAAAACCTCTTAACTCTAAAAACTAAAAAAACCAAATTTCAGCTCAATCAGTTACATTTTGGCTAAGTTACTCAAAAAACAAAACTGCTCGACACTTTTCCTGCAGCACAATTCATTCAAAAACCTGGGGTTGTCTTTGCAGAGTCATTTCTCGGCAACCCTATAACCAAATTCGATAAATTATTTTTTGAAAAAATTCTCAGTAAATGAAGAATGAAATCACCAAATTTCATTCAGATCAGTGCAACTGTGGAAGATATATTCAAAAAATAAAGTGCATCGTTACTTTTCAAGCACCCCGTATTTAAGAAAAAAAGCTCGATGCTTAGAAAAATCGTCTTTTAATGTCAGCCGCCGTGTTTCGACGCATGCCCGCAAGAGGTCGCAAATGTGCCCTGCCTCAGTGGCAAGTGCAAGTTGAGGCGCGTTTTATGTACCAGTTCTTTGAACCACCTTATCTTTAAACAAAAATGAATTTAGGATGTGTTCAAAATGCGCTATCAGCGGGATGGACCATGAATCGATACTTACACCTGGTTGGATGTGTTTGGTCTTTTTGCATTCCAGTCATCCTGATTATCTTTATGGACGCAATGGTTCTAATATGCGGACCACATAATTTTTTGAATGCAGATACATCGATGCGCGCAAACCCGGTTATTCGTCGACGGTCCAGAAAGGTGATTTTTCCACACCCGAGGACCCTTTAACTTTTGTATCCCATGGAAATGTTCTTGACACTTTTTGGAACACATGGTTTCAAATGTCCGATCATGCTGAAAACTTATACTCTGGAGTTTCCAAAGGTCCTGAGTCAATTGTGCATTTCATTTTTTGCAACGGAGCCTGATTTTCCAGGATAATTTGTGTCAGTAGCATAACATGTTCAGATAATGCTGAAAATTTCTACTTGGAGGTTTTAAAGAGTCCTGATTTGATTGCACATATCAGTTACGACGTCAGTACCCTGACACTCAGGAATATTCGTGTTGGGACCTAAAATGTTTGGATCAAGCTAAAAAAATTGTATTCACTAGTTTTCAGAGCGTTGAATAGTAGTGCAGGGCAGATATGGGCGTGGGGGGGTATGGGCGGTATATACCCCCCAAGGACCTCCATACCTCCAGCTAAATTTGGTTGGGGGGTATGGTCAAAAATTTTTGAGATTTTGGCGGAAATTTACACTAGATATTATGACGGTCTGATCTTGGGGGGTATATACCCCTCCCTCCCCAGACGGGGATCGCTACCCCCCCAACGGAAAAAACGTGCCCATGTCTGGTGCAGGGTGTAATTTTTATCTATAGTGCCTGTAATTTGTTTGCCACTTTTCACAAATGCAACCGATTGTGAAACAGTGAAACATTGGATGATAAAACTGACTTCAAATTTTCGCACGACATCTGTCTGCATAACTGCAGCTTAATTTCAAAAATCTTAAACGATTGAATCGGACAGTAAACCGTATTATTGGAACACACGAAGTTATGTTTCATTAACGATTCTTTGCTACAGGCGAAATCTGCTCTTTGGAAATGGCTTTTCATTGCGTTTATCGATGTCTTATTGAACTTGCCAGAAAACATATTCTCATTGCTGACGCTGCTTGAAGTGCCGTTAAAAGATGTGTTTAGCCATTTCGAGTACCACTACACTGCTTGCATAACTGCAAAGGTGAGCATCTTGAAATATACCGGTAAAAGAGAAATTTAAGAACAAAATTTAAAAATAGGTCATTTTGAAAATTTTGGATCTCGGCACGAAAACATTCGGTCAACCTGAGATTGTTACGGTAGGTAGTTCTCATCAGGAAATACCTTCTGTAAAATTATCAGCTCAAACAAACATGTTTTTGATACACCTTTGCACTTCCAAGTAAAAACATTTTTCAACTATAATTTTTTTCAAAAAAATGCCGATTTTCAAACCACGATTTCTCAGCTACAGTAAGTCGGATCGAGCTGAACTTGGTACCGGTAACCTTAACTTTTCAAGGGCTTTCTCCATGATTTTTTTATTTTTTCGGCCGAACCCCCCCCCCCTCCTGAGCGACCTTCCTCGAGATTTCGGCGGACTCATTCATATGTATGGGGAAATAATTTGTCGTCAAAATCATTGAAAGTCGACAAAATAACCAGGGGGTACCCAAACCGATTATGAGAAAAAGTGGGCGGGGCTTAGTGGCGTACTCTCGTATAGATTTGAATTACTGCGTACAGAGTCGTGGCGATAACGGTACGGTAGGAACACGCTACCCGTTACTCGTTACCCTTCACCATACTTTCAGCGAGATCTTGTTGAATGATAACTATTTTGTAAAGCCAATGCAATGAAAAGTAAATTTGACTTCAGATACTGTACGTCAGCCAGTTTGCCTTCAACGCTCTCTACTTGGCATTGTTTGTCTTTGACAGCAACACAAAGCCACGGACGTTTTCTGTGCCAAATAACACACAATCAGAAGCGCAGGGGGTTCAAAAGAAAGTGTTCCGTCCGCGCTTTCAGTCGCAGAGGGAAAGAAATTTCTCGGAAAAAAATCAACTCTTGCCTCGATCATCGAGCTGGCATTATTTGAAAACAATTGAATTTTGTTTTGCTGATGATTGTTGTACAGAAATATGAATATTACACTTTTGATGACTACATTGTTGCCCAAATAACTGTGAAAATTAAATATTCTCGAAAAGTGATGAAAAATTATTAAATACCGTGTTTGTAAATCTTTCTTGGTTTTAGCGTGCAGAAACATGCAACTTGAAATGTTTTCAAGCTATTCATCAAAGTGCTATGCGCTATTGACCGGCGCATGGCGGTTTTCAAAACAGCGGTGCTCAAAATAAAACTTCCTTGCTATCTGAACACGTCAATTGGAGATTTAAATATTGTTCATACTATAAGCCAGCAGATCGCATTAAAGTTGAGCAAAAGCTTGTTATACATTTTCTTCTCAAGTACTTGGAGTATTTTCCGAATAATTCAACAAATTTCTGTCTTGCAGATAAAAAAATTGCTGCATTTCGCGACGAATTTTTAACCCGATAGCACAATGGCTTTGATCATGGTGACGCCTGTTGCCGGAACGGTCGCGTTGTACAAATCGATGGATCGCTTTATTCCGAGGTACTGTCCCGACCATAGCTCGGTAACCAAGTAACCAAGCGGATTTTGCAGACCAAGTCGACCGTACGTGATCGATATCGTTTTCTGAAATACAGTAGCTAAGCTAATATACAAGGTGGTCAAAAAAAACTGTACCCTTTTTCTTTCCACAATATCTCAGCGAAAACAATACGGATCAAAGCAAAATATTTTCCACAAGTACCTATATATATCTTTGACAAGTCAAAGTTTCATGCTGATCTGTAGCACCAGTGTCATTCATTATCTGTAAATCCTGTGTGAAGCTGAAAAAATGTGAATTTCGCATTGTGATAATTCAAAATTGTTTCCACAGTGTTTTTATTGACTGGTTCTGGTTTCAAAAATTCAGTTTTTATGTTTTGAGACGTTCTCAGTGTAAAAATTAAGCTCACGTTCGATTTTAAAGAAATTACGCAAAATTTCAAAATATCGGCCGAAATCACTTTGTATGCAAAAATTTCAAATCGCTCCAAAATCAGCAAAATTTGGTGGATTCACTTGAACTTTTCAAAAAAACTTTATTCACAACCTGTCCTGTAAAAATTATCAACCAAAGCCAGAAAGACTGAACTATTCCGAAATTGTTTGAAAATTAATTGTACAAAATTCACATTTTTTCAACTTCACACATGATTTCACAGATAATGACTCTGGTGCTACGGCTCGGCATGAAACTTTTACTTGTCAAAGGTCATATATAGAGGTACTTGTGGAAAACATTTCGCTATGATCCGCATTGTTTTCGACGAGATATTGCGGAAAGAAAAAGGGTACAGTTTTTTTTGACCACCCTGTATGTTGAGATTGCTGCATAACCACTGCATAACGAATTGCATTTGAGCAATGAACTTTATCTGTGCCAACAAGTGGGATATGGCTGGTAATGGCATGCACACTATCTGATACTGCTTCAGCTACTTTGTGAACACTTGTCATGGCCACATCTTTCATATCTTTCACAGTGTCAAAAAGGCCATCCGTCAAAGTGGCCAGGAACAGCTTACCCATGGTTCCACTGTTCTTGATTTGCTCCTAAACTTGAACATCATCTAAGACATATTGCAACACCATATACCCGATAATCTTTGAGCGCAGTTGCAGCTTGTTCCTTTGCTTTTTCGTATACTTCTTCTTGATGCTTTAGTTCCACTTCCCGCTGCTTTTCCTTCAATTTCAGCTCCACTTGGAGCTTCTTCATCTCCTCCAACTCCCGTGCACTTGTCGTTTTTGTTGTGATTGAGGCCTGGCACAATTCGTCAATATCAAGCAGAACATCACTGAATGCTTTTTGTGCATTGTCGGCAGCTTCTTTGCATTTAGCCGACGCATTTTCAATTTTCTGGATAGTTTTATCCATCACTTTCTTCGTTTTTGGATCTTCCACCTTAAATCTCAACATTTTTTCAATCCCAATCAAAATGGAATTGATAAAAAAAGTACCTGATCGATGACATCCAAGGTGGCTTCAAAATAATCTGGCAGGTCTATGAGTGAAGCTCGAATTGTGTTCATTGAGTAGTCAGCTGTTCGAAACGCCCCACACATGTTTGATGCCACTTGATAGAGTGATGCACGGAACGATTCTGGTGTCTTGAGTCGCTTGAATTTGTCTACTGTCATCGCTTTGGTAACCAACGATGGATCAGGGGCACACACAGACAGGATGGCCAAGCTTTGGACGATGAACACGGCCTGGGGGCCATGGTACAGCATGTTTGCACTTTCATTCATATTTTGGCAACTCTGAATCACGTCAGTAATGATTGCCTGAAGAACATTTTTTGCTATTGGCTCATGTATGGGAAAATGAAATAAGCTTACATCTCTCTTCACTCCTTGGATGACAGCTAAATCACGCTGTGCCTGGGGGATGACTACAAGCTGTCCACTTACAGCACCTTTTTCAGTGCCATCGACTTCAAATCTCATGCCATCTGGAAGTGGAGGCTCAAAGCCACTACCACTCGGCATATAGCATTCGCCATTCTCGTCAGTCAACACAAGCGAATCCTCATCTAGCTTGAACAGACGACTGAGGATTTCAGGTTTCAAAACAGAAGCTTTCACTTTTTTTGTTTGATTGCCGTAAACAAACTCTGAAGTCATTTTGAAGCTGAAAAATGTAGCGAAATGAAATAAAACGGGCAAACAAAAGCAAGTAACGGGATTCAACTAATGGTTGACTGAACACAGTAGAGTTCTTATTATTACATTCAGTAATAACTTGCGCACAATAAGAAGCAAAAAACATGTGGTATTGTATGCAAGCTGGTACTGAGCGCAGTGATAAAGGATTATCTATTCTGCATTTAGTCCCCAGAATTATACATCACAGACCGCCTTGAGTTATCGTCATTGTGTACAATGTACAGAGCATGGTAATGAAAAATCAGTAACTCCTGAGGAGTACGCGAAATGTACTCCTGGGAGCCGTACCGTACTCCTCTTGCTCCTCCATTTGATATTAGGTCTTGTGATGTTAATGAAAAGATTCAAAGAACGGCGTATACTGACTGTACAACTCCTGAGTGACAACAGCTCGCGAGTCGCGAGGTAATTTGGTGTAATAAAATGGCCACACTTAGCCCTCGTTGCGCGCCATTATTGCCTGCTTGCGTCTGGCGGTTATCCCTGTCTTTGTGCTATCGTCGGCTGTTTTTGCTCTGAACAATGTCCGTTCTATGAAGAGGGTAAATCAACGAAAATTTGCACTAGATCTTACTATTATCACCACAATTTAAAAAAAACATTTGCATATATAAATTTCAAAGTGTACTCCTCGGCAGTTTTGGACATCTGGCAACCCTGGTTAGCTCAAGGCGATCTGTAATGTGTAATTCTGGGGGAACTGTCACGAGATTGAAATCGACACAATATTCTTTTTATTGCGTGCAAGCAATGAGAACATATGCCATTAAATGCCTGTTTGATCTGCTGGCGGACAGAAAGTTATGTGCTAGCTTAACAAACACCAGACACTTCTGATAAAAATGTTTTGCTTTAACCACTTAACTTGAGGCACGCCATGTTGGTCGCGTCTCTGCAATGCTCCCGACTTTATCAAAACTGGGGAGCGTTAAAAAACATAATTTTGATTGGCTCTCTCTCTTCTATTCGTTTAGAATATATGGGCGTCTCAGAATTTCTCTTAATCGGAGCTAATTAACAACAAGTGAGCAGGCGCCGTGCTGCTAGTAGACGCAGACGAAGATGATGACTGCGGCGGCGATCTGCATCAGGAACACGAGCAGCACGTGCGTCGAACTGGACACAGCGTGCACCCCAGTGGCGAACGTCACGCCCACGCCCTTGGATCCTTGCCACAACGTGCTCAGCTTCATCGCGCACAGGTCGCCAGCGATCGGCTCCAGCTCGCCGATGCATTAATATTCGTACATAATAATAATTATTCATGCGCCCACTTCGTCTTGCTCTTACAACTGTTTAATTTTTAAATTTGTTTAATTACGGAACTTTGTGTATATTATTCTTGAGGAGGAATTTGAAATTTGGTTCATAGTTTTTTGCAGTCTATGGAATGTTTGTATTTGCAAATCGAACATTTCTTCAACCCAACCTAACCAAAACTACTTCAACAATGCACATTCTGTGTCTTAAAAGAATTGAACAAGTCAAAAATTTGAAATTTGAACTTCATAGTACGAGATTCATCAAAATATTGATGCCGTTATTACCTTCTGAACAACATAGTCCATGTCTGGACTTTCATTTTTACCTTTGAAAAGAAATCAGACAGAGAACTGTCACGAGATTAAAATAGACACAATGTAGTTTTTATTGCGTGCATGCGATTAGAACATATGCCATAGAATGCCTGTTTGATCTGCTGGCGGACAGAAAGTTATGTGCTAGCTTAACAAACACCAGACACTGCTGATAAAAATGTTTCGCTTCACCCACTTTACTTGAGGCACGTCCATGCTGTTTTGCTTAATACTCACAATCAGTCCAAAACGGGGGTTCTTTTTTGTACAATTTTAACAACATGGCGCGATGCAATGACCATTTCAAGCCAGTATTTCAGGTGCTTAGCCTAGAATTGGCGAGAAGGGTCACTTTTCCTTAATTGAAGTGCGCGATGCTTAGACTTAGGCTTTTTTATTTTTAGGCTAGTGAAACGTACCATGCTCGTAGCGTATTGCCACATTTGAAATTCTAAACTGC
>JAQGCX010001296.1:0-11545 GCA_034700205.1 Plectus parietinus
GGTCTGTCGCATAACTTATAGCCATCGGTTCAGTCGACGTTTTCCCGTCTCCTTTTCACGTGATTTTGACCTGCCCTTTTTCGGCGTTGTTCATCTCGGGAATAAAAAACCTAAGATGCCCTAAACTGCATACTGAATTCAGTCCCTGCAGCAAAATTGTGATGAATTATGTAATCCAATAAAAACGAAAAATTCACATTTGTAACCATCATTTTTTCTGTTTTCTTGCAATTTACTTTGCCCAGCAGTAAAAGAAGATAATTTTTGATACAGTAACCTTGAAGTCCTTCTAAATGACAATTAGTGTCATCAAATATTGCATCAAATCACGTTCATAGCATGCAAAATTAAATAATAATTTAAGCGCCGAAAGTGTCCCATCAAAATTTTGTCTCTTGAAACCATGCTTCTCTGCTCATAACGTTCTTCAACAAATTTCCTCAACTGTGACAATTACTGTACCACTGTCGATGTTGCTGTGCTAAGAGCAAAAAATTCTGGCAGTATCTATTTTTTAGACAGACAAAAAAGTTTGTAATCACACTACTCCCGGTGTATTAATTTAATGACTAATGTAGATGTTGCTGTGCTAAGAACAAAAAACTTCCTCAAACATCTATTCCTAGACAGTTTTAAAACTTTTGTTGACCAGCTCACTGCAAAATAGATGTTTTCCAAATGAGTAATGCTAATTGACCAAAAAATCAGAGATGTTGCAATCTGTTGTACAAGTCAACCACAAAAGAGCTAATATGAAGAGATAGCAGCTAAGATGCTTGTAACTGTAAATTACATTCAGTCATTACTACAAAGTTGTAATAAAATATGGAAGCAAATAAAAATGAAAATTTCTCATTGGTAACCATATTATTTTTTGTCCAGTTGTAGCAAATTATTTTGCCTGGCAGTGAAAGAAAGAGATAATAATTAAGTCACTAACACCGAAGCCTTACTGAAGGACAATTCGAGTCATCAAAAATTACACCAAATCCCATCCAGACTGTGTAAAGTGAAAAAAAAATTTGAGCATCAGAATTTGCCCATCAAAATTTTGACTCTTTTGAACCATAAATCTCTGTTCATAATCTGCTTCAAAAAATTTCCTCAATTGGGACAACTAGTGAGCCCCCTGTAGATTTTGCTTTGCTAGGAGCAAAAAATTTCATAAAATATTTGACAGCAGACAGTTGAAGAAATTATCTGGACTATAATGCCTGTTGCACAACTATGCCAAGAAACACGCGCACTCATCCTGTCTTATTGCGATACCGTATGACTTTTGTAGTTTAGAAATAGTTTTCCAGTATTCAAGTGCAATACGTTGTATGGAGATTAGTTAGATGTGGAGTGGACCCACGGGTCGGTCAGATAAAAAGGACTTCTTCCCAACTCGCCACTAGATATCCTGCAATAGTACATTACCAAGAAGTCATTCATGTTGGCAAATGCATTTCAGAAAAGGGCAAATTAGTTATTGAAAAAGGAATGCTAATCTAAATCACTTCCTTAATATTGATGGAGTAAAGATATGCCACTGTAGAAAATTTTGGCAATCTTAGGTCACTGTGGAAATGTGCATTATTGAAAATATAATTTCTTTAAAAAAACTGGAGACGAAATATATAAACTAAAGAATATAAGTGGGAAAATCGAAGAAGCATCAAAGTTATTTTATTTGCTCAACGTAATTATTGTCATTTTCACTTCAACAACGAACAGCAGTGAAAACCCTAAAATCTTCAATAATTTGCACTCGCAATTTTACGACTTTTTCTAAGGGCGAAAACAATCATTCTTTGTTGACTTTCTCTGGACCAAGTGCAGCAGTCATCGGCATCATGAGGTCGAAAGCGCCCGTTCCACCACGTATCAGCTGTCCCATGACGATGCGAGCCGATGGCGACATCAAATGATCGTCATGACCTGAAAATATGCATAACTGAAAATCGAGCAACAAAACACGCACGCATAACGCTTTTGAGGACACTAATGCTGTTGAAATTTTAGAAGTATGTTTTATCATGTACAGTAAACAGGGCTGCGTTACAGCTCCAAAACTACCGACCGTGCACTATGCGCGCACGCGCTCTTTGACGTTTGAAATAATAGTAGCCCAGGGTCAAGAGAGGTTGAAATATAGTCAAAATTTCGCCATCGGTAAACAAGAAAACTGATGTTAGGTCTCGAAACGATAAGGGTCACGCACGCAACTCAACGGGGTTTCTTTTTTTGCCAATTATTTTCGCAAACAAAATGGTGCGCCGCTATTTGGCGAGCGGCCATTGACATATTAACAGTAAGTGATTCCCTGTTTCCCCTTATTGAGAACAAAACGTACTAAATTACGAAGCGAAAATTGATAACTCTGCATTGCTATCTTTTTCGGGTTACGGTGTTCCCTTCATGTTTCTCTTAAACCAGTACAAAATGTGAACTATAACAACGGCCCGAGCTACTATTTCCGAAAATACGGTATGTTTCATCATGCACATTAACATCGGCCCGTCCGTCGAGTTGAGAGTATCGAAACGTAACCGGAAAGCATAACGACCAACCAGCGACAAGTGCGTCTCGCATGAAGTTGGTGGTCGTCTCGAAGGTCATCTTCTGCAGCGGCGACGCGCTGCTCGCCATGTACATGCGGCTGAACGGCTGTATCTGTCCCGTGAATGTCATGTAGTCGGCCGTCAGTGACAAATGTCGCGGATTCACTTCGATTCCGTAGCATCCGAACACGCTGTTCACTTCCTGAAAATAGATAAATGCATGGAAGACGCACGTTGGAATGAAATAGCTCTGCATTTGAGAACAATCGAAATTGCTCTGCATATTAGTGTAATTAATACATTTGGAGTAGTGTGATTACCTTGACTATGGCCCGGGCGCAGGCCTCGACACCGTAGCTGTTGAGAATCAACTGTATGTCGTTGGCGTGCACCGTCGTCACGTCCAGCACATCGGCGTGCTTGAAGAACGCCTGCAAGCACAAAGTCATTCATGCTAGTCACGCCAGTTAGAGCCATACATGGGGACCCTGTGTGGGTCATGTCAATGACACAGGACAGACTCAAAATTTGCCCAGGACCAGGACATTAGATGGACTATTTGGCTAAATTTTTACTAGGGTTACGGTATGTGTTTATGGTAGGATTACGGTATGTAATCATAGCAGGATTATGGTATGTGATTATGATAGGATTACGGTATGTGATTATGCTAGGATTACGGTATGTGATTATGCTAGGATTACGGTATGTGATTATGCTAGGATTACGGTATGTAATTATGGTAGGATTACGGTAAATAGTTGCCCAGGACTCAGGACGGGGTCAAACCTTCCCCATCTCTGGTTAGAGCGTGAGGTGGTATATTACCTGCAGGTTGATGCCCTGCGTCTGCAGCACGTGCCGACCGTTCTCTTCGCGTATTACGCACTTCTCGATACCAGACGTCTGGCACACGATGAAATGCTCCACCTCGCGATTGACGATCGCGGCCACGTCAAGTTTGCTCTTGCTGCGCAATGGCAGCTGAAATAATCACACATTCGACTCGATACTTGAATGCTAATCAACGTTGCAAGCACATATTTTAATATAATGCGGGACATAAAGTGCGCAGATCAAATAAGAAATGAAAGTGGAAAGCGACGAAAACGGCACCTGAAAGACGATAGTGCACCAGCGATCAGACTCGGTGTCGTAACTGTACTCGGCGATTAGTTCGGAGGCGCGCAGGACGAGCTGCAATCGCATGGTGTTCATCTGTTTGCACTTCTTTTCTTTCTCGTCTGTCTCCATCGTCGACGTTTTGTCTGCGTCGGCGCCGTTCTGCTGCTGTTCGCCGTCATCGCCCTCCGCCTCGCTGTCCGACATGTCTTCATTCTCCTGCAAATGTAACGCTGTTAAATATGCAGCTGCGACTCTGAACGAAAGAGTTGGGGGGAGGCAGAGGTGGGCATGGTATGGGGGGTGGATACCCCCCCCCAGACGGGCTTCTCCCTTTTGCCTTCGCGGTCTGGGAGGATACAAAAAAAGCAATACAAGGGTCTCCCCTTCTATTGCTTGAGGTTTGAAAACCTGTGACCTTTTTTTATTTTGATCTGAAAAAAATATTTTTTGCGAAAATTTACACTAGATATTATGAATGTCTGATCTTGGGGGTATATACCCCCCCAGACGAAAACCTGTGCCCACCTCTGGGGGGAGGGGCGCGTACACCTATACTCATAGTTGCTTTGACGCTAAAGAGCGTACTGTAGAAAGCACCGTAACCCCAGAATTTTAGATGTGCAATAGTGACAACTATCGTTGTGGGACGTTCACTAGAAATTGATTAAAATCATACGAAGTAATGATACTCAATACAATGATTTCTAGATTTTGACAGCGCGCGACATTCAATTGAGGGGTGTTCGATCGATTTCTGGTTAACCATTCGAAAAATTCTGAGTATAAGTAGAAAATTGGAAAAATTGCACATACCAATTGATCCTCCGGTTCTACTTCCTGCTTGTCATCGTCTTCGCCTTCGTACTCGTTGTCGTCGCCGTGCCGCGTCTTCAGTCGCGCTTCGCCGGCGTCCAGATCGGCGCCGCCTTCCTCATCCGAACTCATGCCTTCGTCCAACGGCGCCGCCGTGGTCGGCTGCTTGTCGTCGTCACCGTCACCGCTAAGTCCGGCCTTTTCATTGCTGGCTCGCATTTTACTGAAAATTGATTGCGTTCAAAGCACTGAACGAAATATGACAATCCGAAGTTGATAATCAACAGACAACTGCATTTTAACGTGGCAGAAAAGGAAAGGAACGAACCGATGCGTCAATTCCTGGTGTTCGATCACGTCCTGGTACCGACGCGTGATCGCCTGGCCGAGGACTCGCGCGAATCGCCGTTCGACTTCACCCAGCACTTTACGTCGACTCACATGGCGTGCGCCGACGTCGCGCTTCTTCGAGCGCATCACATGCAGCGTCAGTGCGTACTGGCGATAACTTGCGCTGAAAAATTGCCTTGCAATAATAATTTGAATGTAAAGACATGTCGCTGTTCAAATGCTAAAATTAGCAGCAATACAACGCTCAAATACTGTTTTTGAGATTATTGGGTGGGAATAGTTGCTTATTGCTAGGGTTGCCAGAAATTCAAACGTCATAAAGAGTACATTTTGAGGTTTTTAGCTATTATTCCGTAAAAGAGCTCACTCCCCTCCTTTGAATTTTTTGCTTGGATGTCAGACAGTCAATAGTATTCAGTGCTTAATCCATTTTTGACCTCTCCAAAAGAGTACTGTACTCATAAAAGTACGTCTGGCAACCCTACGTACTGCCGTTTGCGAATGTGAAGCGTTTACTGGTGAACAATCCGAAACGAAATCAAAAATAAATAGCCTACCCTTCAGTGATGTTGATTCGTTCTTCGAGCTCGAATTTCTTGATGACTTGTTTGAGGTAGACGCGGTCGAGTTCGCGTTTGATACGATCGAGGGTCGTCTTCTCGACGCCAGCATGGGCAGTGATCTGCGCCGACGGCGTTTTGATGTTCTTCGATGCGGTCATGAGGATCTCGCGCAGGCGCGGAATACCCAGCGTCACGTTCATTTCACCACGACCGGCGAAGTGGAACGTGTTCAGTGTCATCTGCGTCGACGGTTCGCCGATAGATTGCGCCGCCAGCAGACCGACGTTCTCGCCCGGATCGCACTGAGCACGCAAACCTGAAGAAACACGCGCTAGATTGACACAAAGACTACTAAATTATCGATGGAAACCAAAGCAAAAGTGCACTACCATCATAAAATTAACAATAAAGCGCTCCTTATTCAGTGCGGCGGAGGAATGCATATGACCGATGCTCATACCTGCGCAAGATCTGCCATTACGTATTTGACATACATCACGGGTCGAAAAATTGAAGGGGATTCGATACAAAATTTGAATTTCGCGCCCAAAATTTCCATATCAGAGTATGGTAAGGCTACAAGTCTACACAGGATACGTCATGGGGGTTCAACCTTGCTCGCATAACAATATCAGTGAACAGCTACCAACCTTTCCAGTACAGCGCACGTCGCATCATCTCAACCGAGTCGGCCTTCTCGATGTAGTTGTCTATGTCTTCGAGCAGTTTCTCGGACAAGGCGCCCAACGCGCGTGTCGGGTTGAACGCCTGGTCGACGGCGTCGGGACACCGACCGCCCGTGCGCTCCTCGAACGCGGCGCGATCTTCGGGTGACAACTTGTACCACCTCTTCATTAGCGCTGCTTTCGCCATCATCCCCTTCTCCACCTGCTTCTCCTTGCAAAACTCGAGGAAACCTGATTGGTACTGCTTCTGACTGGTGCTGTGGGCGCTCTTCCACTTTTTCACCTGAAGCGATTGCGAAGATAAAACAGCAAAATAAAGAGCGACTCGTACGAAATAAATAACCGTATTCTCGGAAATAGTAGTAGTACACGCAGAAATAGTAGTACAAGGTCTGGGGGAGGGGGGGTTTGAAACATTAGTAGTACAATACTATTATTTAGTATTTAGTACAATACTACTATTTTCGAAAATACGGTATACTAGAGGGATGTAAACGCACCTTTCTAAACTGTCGCTCAGTCTTAGTGACCTTCCAGTGTGTGTCATAGATGCCTTCCGGAACTGCACTCGCTCTGGTGGCCGACAAATTTTCCTCCAGAAACGGGTACTGACTATTCTTAAGGAACTGCACTTTGCCAACATCCATGCCGTCCTCTCCGTACCGAAACTGAAAAAGAGAGTAATGAATCGTGAATCGATTGCACATTTGCTGGAAAATGCCGAATCGTACCTGAATGACGCTGTTGTCGTGGTCGCGCACGGTAGAATCGTAGTGAACAATGATTCCTTCCAGATGTTTGATGATGCAACGCTGTAGATAACCACTTCGACTCGTCTTCACCGCTGTGTCGATTAGACCCTGAAATAGTAAGATTCAGTGAATCAGTTTACTCGCACACTGAAATACGACGTACAATAAAGCGAACACGCTTGCAAACTTCAATATTAACTACTTGGATTTTAAGAAATATAGCCGATTGCACCGACCTCGCGACCAGCCATGGTGTGAAAGAAGAGCTCCTGTGGGTTGATGCCGGTGAGAAAGCGCTGATCCACGAAACCGCCCGAACGCGGCGACGGATCGAAGCAGCGAAACGACGGCAGCGTCCGACCGGCGGCGGTCACCGGCGGTCGATGACCTTCGAGCTCGATCTGACCCACACCGGAGCTGATCTGCATAGAGTTAACCATGGTGCCTTTGGCGCCCGACTGGATCATCAACTGCAGCGAGTTGCTCGGGAATGGTCGAATCAGACCGTGCGGCACACACGCTCTGAAATCCAATACAATCAGGATGCATTTCATAGGTGCCTTTGAAGGGGGGGCTGGTCCAAAGTCCAAAAACCGGTCCAAAGTGAGCGAAGTTTGCGACCCCCCTCGAAAATCGGCCGAAGGTCGAAAAAAATACAGTATTTTGGGCAAAAATTAAAATTTTTTGAATTCCCGCCCAAAAATACCGATATTTTGCCCAATTTCCATTTGCAAATAAACGACCCCGCTCGAATTTTGGACCCTACTACTTGCAAGCCCCCTTAACCTCGGACCCCAATGGCACCAACGATGCATTTAGTATACATAATCAACAAGATTGAAATTATCAATCATTGATCAATAGATTTAAACCAACTTGTTGATCATGTCGTTGAAGACGTCCATCGCCTGCTTCATACAGTAATCGAGTTGTTTGACGTCGCCGGTTTCGCCGCGCGGATTGCAGTAGGCGGTGGCCAGTACATGCTTGATCGTCTCCTGCGAGACGTCTGCGGGCAAGTTGAACACCGTCTTGACAACGGCGTCTCCCGCCTTGCGCAACTTTTTGATCGCTCGAGTTCGCTTTCGATTCGCTTTCTCCGTCACCAAAATATCGGCCACGCCCAGTGTAAAACCGTGGAACTAAAACGGTGAAAACAGTTCTTTGAAATTGTCTAGGAAAAATCGCTGCTGCTAAGTGGTGACATCTCATAGTTTAAAGATTTTATGCAACGATAAAATGAATAAATGTACCTGAAGAAAGGTGGTAAACAATCGCGAGAAGCAACTGAGCAGTTTGGTCGATACTTTTGGTCCGTATAATTCGTAGCAGCAGTGCACCAAACCGTATTGCGTTGCACCAAAATGCGCCTTGTCCATCACACCGCACAATAGTTCGCCCTGCCTGCAAAAATTGCGATTGAATATAGTCAGAAATGTTCGAAACTGTTAACCAGAAATCGATCGAACACCCCTCAACTGAACGTCACGCGCTGTCAAAATACAGAATCTATTGAATTGAGTATCATTACTTCGTATGATTTAAATCCATTTCTAGTAAATGTCCCAGAACGACATTAGTCCCTATTGTGCATCTAAAATTCTAGGGTTAAGGTGATTTCTACTGTACGCTCTTTATCATCAAAAAGATTATCTTTATATATCATAACAGCAGAAATGAAACCATGAACATAATTACCGAATAATCACTTCCGTTTCGCTCATTTCGAGCTTGGGAGTGGGGTAGCCGGCGACTTGCCAGTTGCTGACCGCGGTCTTCGCCTTTCCCTTCATATTCAGGGGCGTCCGCTCTTGTGGAATCACATTCAGAATGATCGTTGACACCACCTGCAATCAATAAACGAAATAAGAATTACTGCATGACTACTTGGCAGAACGCGATTAAAAACGGAATCAGTCTTTCTGAACGTTTAAAAAAAATAAATCACCTGCTTGCCGGTCCAGAGAACTTTGGGTTTGAGCAATGCGGGAGGGAGGAGACGGAAGCGCTGCGAACTCTCGGCGAACGAAGCGAAAACCAAATGGTGATAGTCTTCTCTGGTGAAGAAGCGGTCCTTGAGCGTCAAGAGAACACCCGACACCACGTGATCCTGGATCAGACCCAAGATAGGAGTGCCGTCCTTCGGCACCAAGTACTGCATGCCGACGTTGGCTGAAGAGTAAAATGGATCACCGGAAATCATACCTGAACTAGGTCCGCCAAAAGGTATTTCACATACTTCATGGGCCAAAAAATGACCAAGATCCGTCATACGTCACGAGCTTTTTTGCGCGGGAATTCAAACTTCAATACAAAATTTGAATTTTGCGCCCGAAATTTGCATATTAGAGTACGGTAAGGCTACAAATGTCTACACAGGATACGCCATGGGGGTCCAACCTTGCTCAGGTATGCCGGAAACAGACTGTTGCTCAGCTTACCATAGACATGTAACAATACCCAATACCCAAAAGTGCAAATTATATTCAAAATTTTCAAAATTGAGAATGAATGACCAAACTGACAGTGACAGAGCTGTTAGTAGAGAAGAAGATAACAGAACCCAATATCCAATAGTCAAAACCCAATAGCAATAGCAATAGTAAAAAACCCAATAGTATTGCTATTGCTATTGGGTATTGGTGTTACATGTCTAACTTGGACTATTTCAGCATGCGATCGCTGCAAACAGAGCGAAATCGCGCGAGTCTTTGGGGATTTGTCGATGTCGACGGATGTGGGCGACCGCACTTCAAACGGCAATCAGAACCACAACGACGACCACCGCGACGACCACCTGGTCGCCGCCGACAAAGTCGCCCTCATCATCAGCAACAGCGAGTACCAGTTCCTGCCCCGATTGCTGACCCCGCCGTGCGACGCCGAGACGCTGGCTCAGGTGCTGCTAGAATTAGGATTCAAGACCGTCACCCTGGCTGATCTCACTTTGCTGGAAATGAAGCGCATCATCAAGGAGTACCGTCGTCTGCTCGGTTTTGGTGTTTACGGTAGGTCGATGGTCGAAAGATTGAGTTGTCATTTTAAAATACTGTCGGCGCGTGGAAAATCAGTCAGGAGTTGCAAAATATCGTATATTTCTGTTTTATCGCAGCTGGCCTGGAAATTACGGTTTTTTAGCGGGAGGACAAAAAATAATGCGTTGTGAACAAAATATTGGCACGACGTAACTCATGAATTCGTATTTGCGCTCGTTCGCTCCGTAGCGATTAGCGAAAATTTGAAATGGTTTGTGGGGCACCCCCCCGCCGACATTTTCATAGTACTTCGATCCGATAACTTTCATTACTGAGTTTGGTAAATCGGTGAAGCTGTCGAGATATTCAGCTGTATTCTTCTGTCTGTCATTCATATAATGTTGCGTCATTGCAATTAAGCAGCTGTACTGATCTGTCTCTTTACATCACACACATCCGTTTCCAGCGGTATTCTACTTCGTCGGTCACGGATTCGAAGCGAATGGTCAATGCTACCTTCTGCCCGTGGACTCACCAGGCACCGGTTACCGCCCGGACGACTGTTTGTCAGTCGACTGGGTTCTGTCCATCATGCAGGACCATGAACCCGCCTTGAATCTCATTTTGCTCGACGTGTGTCGAAAATACCTTCCGTATGTTGCATGCTTCTTCATCACAATCAAAACATTTATTCATTTCAGATCGGACATGGATGGTTTCAGCGTCGGTGCAAAACGTTGCGAGCTGAAAGTCAATCGGAACACTGTCTTCGGCTATGCGACGTTAGTTTGGAATGGATGGTCCGAATTATGTTCTTTTTATTTCTTCAGAAGTTGCGGTGTCGGTGCGTACGAAGTGCGAGGCGATACTAATGGAGTTTTCATGAAATACCTCAAGAATCACTTACAGTTGCAACGACCTGTCGTCGATGTTATCAATAGAGTACTCAGAGGTTTGAATAAATTCTGTTGCCATCAGCTCATA
Organism: Plectus parietinus; assembly: GCA_034700205.1. NCBI lineage: Eukaryota > Metazoa > Nematoda > Chromadorea > Plectida > Plectidae > Plectus > Plectus parietinus. The sequence continues at coordinate 10,796 of JAQGCX010001296.1, forward strand.
AATGATGGAAATCCATAGCGGATTGGTTTCAAAATACTCTCAGAAGTAGATATGAATCGCTGAATATGATTATAGTCAATATTTTTTGTACTGGGAAAAGAGAAACGGGAAGGTGACACCGTACCTGTCAGGGCAAGAAATTCATTAACCCACACCATCGTTGCAGGATTCAGTGAGTGTTTGTTTTACAGCTCACGATACTCAGCTTGGACAAGTTTGCGCCATTGATGAGCGTCTGAGATAAAATCATTTCATTTGTCCTTATTTTCCTTTCAAGACCAAACCCGAGTTTTCTTCTTTATCAATGGCGAAATTTTGACAGTAACTTTGTTGCAGACTTGGAAGACGACCCGAAGGCAAGTGAAGTGCAATACCCTGAGGTGCGAAGCAATCTGAGCAAACCGCGCAGTCTCACCGACCCCCTTGTGTACGCCGGCCACACCGTCTCCTTCGAGCACCACACCATTGAGTGGCAACACATGCACGGTCAGTCATCATTGCTTCTTTCCGGCTATCACCAAGCTCGGGTCACCCCATTGAAAAATTTCTAAGTCCAACACTGGACTTAGAAATTTTTTTTTTCTTTTTTCCCTCGCTTGATCAGTATGTGCGTCATACATCTCAAAAAACTGATAACTGTTGAGATGAATCACGCAAAAACTGATCGAGCAAAAAGGCTCTGGTATCGCAGACTCACCACCTTTCCTACCTCTGTTTGGCTTAGGCTTAGGCTTAGTGTGGCGAGCGTAG
>JAQGCX010001297.1:0-11542 GCA_034700205.1 Plectus parietinus
ACTTTCATTTGCAGACCGGCGACGCACAATGTACTACAGTTAAACTTCGCGCATGACCCTTTTCGTGGTAGAACCAGACCTCGCCAAAGTAGTTCAGTCATCGTAGAATTGAGACTATATTTAACATATCAGAAAACGACCATGTCGTTCCCAATCGTTCGCCGTCGTTTTCCGTTTCCACGTCATATCATTAATTCGTTTAATTAGCCAAATATCGTTCACTGGAACAGACCCAATCGTACTGAGCCAGAGTCTGCAATCTTTCAGGTTAAACAGCATCGAATGTCGTTCCCCATGAAGAGCAGCAGCAATCGCACTTTCCAGCTCACAAATTAAATTTAGAGTACTGTACGTTGGAGTCCGCTGTTTCTGTCATGAACTCTTTTTATTCAAAAGAAAACAAGCCCACACTCGATTGCTCATCAGTTAACAAAGAATTTGTGATTGTTGAATCATATTATTGAACAGATAAATATCACATTATCTTGACAAAACTGCAGATCAACTATGAGTACAACATCGGCTAAGAATTCAATCGATCGGCACACTTCGGAACTTGAAAAGAGTATTAGGCAGCAATGATCACGATTGTACAATGTTCAAACAAATGTGACGGGGTAGAAACAATAAAGAATCGATAAGTTAACACATTTAAAATAAAAAGTATCTGGCACGTGGCCTTGATTGAAACTGATTAGATAACGAAAAGACTGTTCGACTGCGCTTAGTAGAAGGGCAGCATAAAGGTCTTCAACTGGTCAAAAGTCCCTACGATGATGTCCGTTCCGATTTCAGCAGGAACATGTACACCGCCGTGAAGTGAAGCGCAGCACCTGAACAAGATCAATGTTGAGTGGCTGAATACCTGTTAACCAGTCAGTCCAGGCGCGGCGCTAGAAAAAAAGACGAGGGGAAATTTGTCAAATATTTTTTATTTTTTTAACACGTTTTTTTCGAAAATAAGGAGTACTTCCACCCTAGTGCCGCCCCTGAGTCAGTCTATAGTCACCATTTTGTACTGGATAAAGAGAAACGGGCAGGTGACACCGTAACCTGTCAGGCAAAGAAAATCATAAACCCACACTATCCTTGCAAGATTCATTGAGTTTTTGTTTTACAGCTCAGCGATACTCAGCCAACACAAGTTTATGTCAATGATGAACACCTGAGACAAAATTATTTCATTTGTCCTTAATTTCCATTCAAGACCCAACCCCAGTTTTCTTCTTTACCGATGGCCAAATTTTGTTTATAGAATGGGAAGGGTTGTTGTCGCCCAGAAGAATTTCGTCAAAATTAAAGTTTGATCTCGATCAGAGGCCATAGGAGTAGGACCCATCCCCGAATGGAAACGTCAAACGAGTAGTGGATGGTCCATGCCTTCACGAATATAGCTCCCAGTCTCAGATATGAGAGCCAAAAAAACGACTGTGAACACGAACCGGCGCTGACGAAACAATGCCAAATGGCGTGCGCGAACGGAATACGACCGTCGTTGAGGTAGAAGATGAGTCCGAAGATGTACCAAAACAGCAGGCCGCTACGGTCATTCTGAAGTATCGAAAGAAACATTCTGCTTATGATTTCGAGGACTGATATGGTTGCCAGACGTCCTCCTTCAGGGAGAAACGCCCTTCTTTCGAGGGATGAAAAATGAAACAAGCACTGGATAAAAGAGACCTATCCTAAACCTGAGCAAAAACATTCAAAGGGAGGAGTAAGCACTTATTCTCCATTTCGGCTCAAAACCCAAAAGCTGTCCTCATTCAGGCAAAAAGTTCTATATTGGGCTCTGAGACATCTGGCAACCTCAAAGACAGAACAAAAAGAACTTACAATAGCGAACAACATGATGAGAGCGGGTAAGAGGCTGAGCATCAAGTAGATGACCCATTCGAAGTTGGGGAAGCGGTTGTGGATGGACGTCTGGTGGTAGACGATGACGACGAGTGCGAACAGCCAAATTAACCAGCGCAAGTACCAGCCGAGGACGCAGAAGTCGCGCAATTCCACCCACGGTGTGTAGGACGCCGCGATGAACAGGAAGATAACGGCGCGGTCCAGCTGCGACAGCAACGAACGCACACATCTGCAATTACCACTATTTTGTGTACACTGCAAACTATGGTCAACATTTTGTACTAGTTAAAGAGAAACAGAAAGGTGACACCGTAACCTGTCAGGCAAATAAAGTCAAAAACCCATACTACTGTTGCGGGATTCAGTGAATTTTTATTTTACATCTCAGCGATACTCAGCGAGCACAAGTTTGTGTCAATCATGAGCACCTGAGACAGAATCGTTTCATTGGTATCTTCTTTACCGATGGCCAAATTTGAACTTTAAGAGCAGACGGTTCAACAGCGAATTGTGTAGATTCAATTTTGAATTACGGGCAGAAAGACCGCAAGAGTGAAGACTAGTTTTCGAAAATTTAGCTGAAACACAGCAGATGTACTTGGACAAGTCGGTCGGCTCGAAGACGTCGACGTAATGGTACAGCGTGCTGGTGATGAACATGGCGAGGATACCCACGCCATACAGTGCGCACACCCCTAAATTCTTCGCCTTGGTGTGCCACTGACAGCAACTTCCACACACCGCCCAGCGCCGGACCCAGACACGCCTGTAACAATACAGAAACACTTGGTCGACAAGCGGAGCAGCGATTAAACTAAAATTGAGTCATTCGGCACGAATAGTCGAAATTACTGGACTGATCAGGCAACACAAACCATACTACAATCGATTTAAATGCTGCAGTGCTCAAGTAAATGAACCCCCGACTAGTGCCGTGTTCTCGATACTACAGAAACGCACTGATACTGAACCAAACCAGAGTTGACGGAAATTAGGATCCAGTCTTCCGGACCCTGTCCGATGCCCGCATTATCGACCGATACGCGTTTAAAGCAGCGAGACACACACGAAACCCATCAATAAGAACAAGACTGTTGATTTGAGCCAAAGAATACTTTATTAGAATATAACAGAGAACGTTGCGATTCGCATTGAGATCGAAATCCTAACATCAACTTCACCTGTGATGATAAGCAAATAAACACGAAATAAACACGGAACAATTGTGCAAACATACGCCGCCAAGGCACCGAATAACCATAACAATAGCAAAGGCGTTCGATAACGCGCAACGTGACCATGCGCATAAATAAACCGGAGAAGGGACGGAGTTGAACAGAGACAAGCAGCATAAATCTCATTCGTCGAGTTCGTTATCGTTGGGCAGATGCGACGCGATGCGACCTGGAAATAATCAAAATTTTCAAACGGTTAACGATTTTCAAACGCGCTGTCAAAATCCAGAATTTATTGAATTGAGTATCATTACTACATATGATTTAAAATTCATTTCTTGTGAACGTCCCACAATGACATTCAGTCACTATGCAGCTCTAAAATTCTGGGGTTACTGTGCTTCCTATAGTGCTCTCTTTACTGTCGAAGAAATTACGAGTACTGTTGGCAACAGATAAACCAAACCAGGGGAGTTTTGCTTCAGGATTGCAGCATATAAATCAATAGAAATGTTTTGTGTTGCCTGATCAGTCCCGATTTTCATTTTTTACTAGTACCGTAATTTTCAGCCCGGCCTGGTTGCTGTGTTTCCGATTGTATACATTGATTAACTGCTTCACGAATGAGGAAAACGGCTCACAGAGCGAATTGCTGTGAGCAGTTGGTTGTTCTGGTGAAAAAAGTCGTATTCCATCCAGTGTACTTGTCGAAATATTTTTCGCCAGATCTCTAAGAGGAATTAAAATACCTTCTCCCAACAGTCCCAACTCCAACCTCCTTCGTCCATGTCTGAATCATATTTCCTGAAAATTTCTGTCGGAGGCCGCATATATATTCCACAAGAACGTTATAAGGACAGTTTATTTTTTCAGATTCGGTACACCACCACCCTGCACACAAAATACAATCAAAATGTGCTTTCTATAAACATTCGTCTTCATGAAAACAATGCCTGCCTTCCTCAGCAATTATAGTCAGTTTTTACCGGAAAAGAAATGCAAAAAATATGGTCATTTTCTCAACAAGAAAAAAAATGATCGTGAAGAAATCTAGTCCAAGATAGGTGCCGATGACATTTCCAAGGGACCCAGAGATCGTATCAAAAGTCCATGCTGGTTGTTCTTCGATAATGGGGAAATCAAATTTTTGAATTCGCAGTTTAATTTGTCCTCCTTGCCAAATAGTACCATCCTCTAATCTTACTTCACCTGACTTGAATTTCCACCTTTCGCATAAGTCAACGCATTCAGTCATACATATGGAATCTTCGGTTGAGTTAAATTTCAGACAAGAAAAATAATCACTAACTCGGCATTCCTTTTGATTGCTCGACACCAAATAAGACCAACTTGTAGCCGAACAATTGCATAATTTCTGAATCAAATCAACCCGACATTTCGCTCTGCAGTTGTTAAGAGAAATCGTTTCACTGCAACGAACTTTCCCGTTGACAACGGTTGGAAGTGAGCGAAGCACAGAATCTACGACGTAACTCTTAAGTATCTGGTAATTTTTCTCGGTACATGTTGTAGCATCTGTTTGCCACCCTGCATCATTTTCAAGTCCGGTCAAGTTAGCATCTGTGAAATCCACTTGAAAACGTCGACATACAGAAGCAGAAGTATACGAATCATTTGGCAAGGTGAAATTTGCTGTAGTAATACGAATCGTTTGTTCCAGTGCAGGTTGAAATGGAAACAAATCGAAGTGTGCTTGATAGCAGATGCCATGAAAGCTGACACTTGTCGTGTAATTAATCGGAATTTCTTGACTAGGTGATGTTGTATTGATTACAGTACCTGTTAGCAAGGCTTTGAGACCAAAAATTAGCTTGACTATGCGCCCAAATTTTTGTTTTAATTCGTTTGAACTGACATTTAACTTTCGCATATTTTCTTCTAGTTGTGATACCGCTAAATATAAATCATCATTAGGAGATGACAAGAATGAGAAAGTATAGCGAGCGGACATATCCAAATCGATATGCGCTTCGTTATCGGTCATAAATTTTAAATAGACATGTGCAACGTTCAATAGGGCATTAGGCCAAATGTCACCTTCAAGGAAAAATTTTTTTGACAGGCTTTGATTCTGAAAATAAATTTTAATGTTATTTTGATAATAATCCTTCGCAAAAATTTCATGATTTTCTGCTTCTGTCTCGATCAGTTCTCCAAAATCGAGACCAAGACAAATTGATGACTTTGGTATAGAAATCTGTTGCCCAAATAGCAGAGTCATTTTTGGAACGGTCTTGTCTGTTTTAAATTGCTGAATTAAATCAGCTCCCATCTGTAGAGTAAGATAACTGAGCAAACCAAGAACTATGTTTTGTAAAATATGAGCAGTAATCCATCGATATATTTTTTGCCGAATTATTTTTGGTGAATATTTGTTGTCATATTTCATTTGTGAGTTGTCAACATTTGCCATCTCTTTTCGTTGGTCGATTTCTTCGATAAATGAATTCTGATTATCAATAGTATTTTTTCTCTTTTGTTTGAATTTTAGATATAAATAAAGAATAGTATTAAAAACTGAATTCAGAATGCTGTAAAAGTTAAGCCCGAGAAACAATCCAATTATTCCTCCAATAGTGGTAATGAGATCTTTGAATTCCCTTTGAAAAGATTCTTCAAATGAAGGGTAATTCAAGGTATTCATCACGATCTGTAGTGCAGTTTTTCCATCACCCAAACGTTGACTATATTTGTAAGTCGACTTCTTGCACAAGTCAAGACAACTGTTTGAACAATTAATATCGTCAGTTCCACTGAATTTCAAGCATGCTTGATATGTTTGAAGATCGCAAGCTTTGATGTTGGATGAAGAAAGCAATGGCCAGGTGGTTGCAGAGCAGTTGCAAAGTTTCTTAATGGTTTCAATGCGACACATCGCAATGCAGTCATCTGAAGGCACTGAATCATTGCATCGAGGATCACCATTGACATTTGATAGAGCTTGAAAAACAGAACCAACTTCAAGCATAAGTACATTTTCATTCTCGAACCAAGCTCGCACAATTTCTCCATAGCGGTCAGTATTCCCCCCATATCTCTGTTGCAAATCAAATGTGAACAAGTAGCCGACACGATCAAAATGCTAACCAGGTTGTTACGGGTGTCTCGGAGGGGGTTGGCACAATCGCCCACTCTCCATGGGTACAAGGTTGTTTGGCGTAAACCCTCTGTGGGGGTTTTCGCCCAGCTCTGCTTCATCATTACATGGTATCGGAAAGGGACCTTACAGTCACAAAACAACACATGGTCAAGGGGCTAGGAAGGGCCGGGTTGAGTACTCATGGGACCTGGAACTTATTTCGGATTGGGCGCTTTTCGCGGCGCGAACTAACTCGGCCGGTGAATAAGCGCCTTTGGCCCCGCCGATGGCGAAAATTTTCATATATTGCTTGATGAGACTCAGGGCCATGGGGGCCCTTTTCTGACGATCGAATGAGAGACCCGGGGCCTGTTTCATAAAGAACTGACGGACTACGGACTGACGGAATAACGAAATAACGAAACAGCCGCAGAACAGCCTCGTGAGTATAAACGCGGCCTTAGGCTTACTAGAGACGAAAACTTTTGGATATTCTTCAATTTTGCGATTACATTCGGACCCGAAATATACGTACAGACAGGCGACAATCAACTACGGTTGCAAATTATTGCAATGCCACAAATCACTGGCCGATATAACTCCGTAACAACCTGAGGCAGAGAATGCTCATTCACGTAAAGGTTAATTTGGCTTGACATGGTAAACGAAAACGAATCCAATCCGATTTCATAGCAGATCTGGTGACTGTCTATGTAAAGAGATCTAAATTGTAATTCGGTCAAGTTGCTCATGCTGTCTGCCGAATAAGCATTATAAAAAGTTCCCGAAAATGAATAAAGAGTCGCCACCTGTTTGCCAAACGACTGTCTCAGCTCCGAAACGGAGACATTTAGTGTTAGAAGATTTATTTCAAGTATTTCTCTTGTAGGCGCCAGATGATCGGTACCCCATGAAGGAGTTTCTGGATGAGAGGTAGAATAAAGCTCATTATCGGAGCAAACAATCATACCGCTACCATCAAAAGTCTCACAGAACGATAAAAGAGCCAAATAAGTGTGAATCACATGCAGTAATGAATTAGGCCATTTTGTTTCATTGAGAAAATATTCCTTGGAAATGTTTTTCTGATCAAAGTACTCAATGATGTTCTCATGATAAATTTCTGCACTAGTGATATTGCCCAGTATATAATTCCTTTGCTGTTGGCGTAGGGTTTTATCTGAGACTAATTCACCAATAAAAAGAGGTAAACAAACTGTTGCATTCGGCAAAGTAATCTTATTACCCATAATTACTTCAAACGAAGAAGAAATAGAGTTCGTTCTATATTCTTCGTAAAACTGAATTGAATATTTGATGGCTAGGAAACCGAGAGTAAGATATACTGTAGTATTAAGCAATAGTTTTGCGATACATTGCTTGGTCCACTGGTGAGCAATAATTTTGATATTCAGTTTTGATTTGGTCGCATGTTGTTGTTTTCGTTTCCTATTCAAGTTGACTGTATTCGAATTGAAAGTGGTTATCTGATCACCAGGATCGTCGATTTGTGTTAAAACTTCGCGAATTGGAGTCTCAATCGGAGTTAAAACCTGATTTGTTTTCCTGAACAACATTAGCACATGAAATAGTGCAATTTACGTGATGAAATATTTCACTACGTATTTTAAAAATTGCCAAAATTTGTAGAGTTCAAACCCCCCCTTTATAGAGTTTGGGAATCGTGTTGTACTTATTCTATTTTGACTTAGGCTTAGGCTTAGGGTTAGTAAGTCCCAGCCGAGCGTATCCGTAACAAACCACAGCTGCAAATTAGAATATCTCAAGACCATTTCAATGAAAATGAAGCAATCGCATCTATTCATGTCGTGTTAGCACAATATATCTTGACTGTCTTTTATAACGGCAAAGGTTCCTTCAATGATAACGAAGCTATCGCACTTAGCTTGCATTTTGCAATAAACTTAAACGAAACATTTACCAATTTTCAATAAAAAATAATAATACAATAATAATAAAAATAAAAATATTAACACAGTACATTTGGCAATCTCGTATAGTTTTCATATCAATGAAATCAATATCATACTCGAAATTTACATATGCAAATTAGGCCAAATTGCGGTATTTTTGGGCGGGAATTCAAAAAATTCAAATTTTGGCCTAAAATACCATTTTTTTGGTCAACAAACACTGGATAGAGTGGGGTTCGATTTTTAGGGGTCATATTTATGACTTCTTTTGCCATTGTAATGCAAAAACTTTCAACTTGATGGGGTCGCCGGGGGTCCGAGGACATGTCTACTTTGTCCTCCACTATAAGACGGTACTATTGTACAACCAATTTCTGCTTTACTTCTGAGTGGAAAGAATGTGTTTGGCTTGAAAAGCACGTTACCCTTCTCTCATAACATGACAGTTCTGCCAGTAACAGAGCAAATTGCTTTATAGAATTGTAACTAAACCAAATTAAAAGGGGGCAACCATTGGTATTAATGGACATCACATGCATTGAAATGAATTGGTTGTGAGGGATGGCAGTGAACACAAGCTCATGGAAAACTGCACTGAAATTTTTGTGGTAAAATTGTTCTATAAGTGTACTTGGGTCCAAAGTTGGGGGGAGGTTACAGTTGGAATCACGGCGACCAGGCCAGGCAGAAAACTATAGTACCCAATAAAAAACATAAAAGTAGGCCTGATCAGGCAACACAGAACATTATTTATATGCTGCAATGCATAGAAGACCACGCCCTGAACTGATTTATCAACACCGACTGCACATGGTGGAGTTAATATATTAGACAGGAACTGTTCTCAAGAAAATCACATACCTTTCTAGTGACTTTTTGACAGTAATTCTGCGGGTTGAAACAAGTTCTCTTTTCTCAATTTCGTACTTAAAAAATGAGGATATGAATTTCAGGACAGTGATAAAACTTATTCCCAACCACAAACTGAGAGCACCGCTGAAATCTCCAAAAAATGTACTCATTGTCCAATAAAAGGTTTCATTAAAAACAATGTAGTTGAATGAGCTCATAACTATCTCAATTTTAGTAGTGCCATTTTTTCGAGCACTAAAGAAGGGTTCCACATAGTCGATAGTAAAACTGATGCTCAGGCATGCAGCAGGACAATTTTCTTCGCACAAGTCATGATATGAATCTTTGTCTTTCAAGCAATCCAAGTACTGTTCCAACTGGCACTCGGGTAAATTAACCTGATCCTTCATTTCAAGCTAGACTCAAACTTTTGCAACAAAATATCTTGGACGGCCGAAGGAAAGGGGGGACCTAAAACGAACCATATGTGTACTTGGGGGGTCTGCCCCCCCCCAGATCGGTCCGAAGGTGGGTAGGATTTCCGACCTTGACTCGAAATTCGGCCGAAAGCCTAAAAAATACGGTATTTTAGGCCAAAATTTGAATTTATTTGGGCTCACCCACGAACGGGAATTTTTTGGATTAAGTGTAAATTCTTAGCTCGGGTTCAATTTTAGTATCGCTAAAATGAGACTGTTGCGCAGATTGAGTCCAGCTCGATACCGCTGAAGAAATCGTTGTGGATGGGTAGTTTTTGTTAGTTGTTGTGCAATTGCATTTTTTGCGAATATGATTTGCTTTGCACTCAGCCATGCAAGCATCCACCGACTGATTAAAACTGCAGCGAACAGTTCCGTTGACTTCAGGCAAGGCTTGAAAAACAACGTCCATACTAATCGGCAAGAATTTATGAGGATTTAAAAACGATGAAAAAGTTACCAAGTTTGACTCATGTGTGTTAGCAACGGTAATCACAGCTCTGCCGCTGAAATCGACAGTAATAAACTCATCGTCATTTAAGACTGACCTAACGTAATCAGAGCTCAAATTTGTCAGTGGTGGTGTGGCTTCAATGACGAAGGCATCTCTGATTCCTCTCTGCAACGGATACAGATCGAGAGGCAATCGATAGCAAATGATGTTCCCATTATTATCAACGTATGTGGTTCTGATCGAATCGAAATCAATAGCTCTTGTACCAAGGACGCTCTGTTGAGTTACTCTCAACGAAAAGGCCGCTGCAATTTCTCGCCCATATTTTTGTTTCAGTTCATCAGTTGTCACGTTATTTATCTGCAGTTGTTCAGCAAAAGTATTCCAGGCTTCAAATAAATCATTTGATCCGTTTCTTGATCCGTTCTCATAGCATGAAGTTGAGTCGTCTTGTAAAAATTCAAAGGTTGTCATACAAGACAGGTAGTAATTGGTAATATGAAGAAGTGTATTTGTCCAATTAAAATTGAGAAGATTTGTTTTAGAAAATACTCCACTCTGAATACTATTTGAGATGTAATCACTGTAATAATCTTCAGATAAGTTTGAAGTCAGTTGAGAGGAATACAGTTCACCCCATAGTATTGGAAGGCAAAGTGTTGTTGAGGGGAGTGAAAGGTTTTTTGCGAAAACAGTGGTAACAATCGCCGCGGTTTTGCCATTCACGAATTCAAGAAATAAGGAAGTACTAGTTTTCGCCGTCAAGTAACCGAAAACTGCAAAAATTATTACGCGAGGCAGTTTTTTGAAGAGAAATTTGACCCAGAACATGGACGTCCATTCCAAATTCTTCATAACAATCAGTGTCTTCTGAAACGATTTATGGATTTTGCATATTAATTCTGTATTGCTGAACGAAGAGGGCAATACAACTGTTCTTCTGTCCGAAGCTTGGGGACGCTGGGAGTGAGAGTGGGATCATGCCTTCTCTCTTTTGAAAAAGATTTGATCACGTAGTAGCGAAAAAATTTTTAGACTCTGCACATACCTGTAACGCTGATCCCAGGCCAGCTACACTCCGACGGTACTTCGTGTCGGGATTTGGGCGCAAAATTCAAAAAGTTAAAATTTTTGTGCGGCCTTCGGCGGCGAGGGGGTATGTAGCTAGCTACATACGGGGTCCGGCCAGGGGGACCTGTATGTAGCTAGGTCCCCCCCCGGTTACATGTATGGCTCCGCACATGTTAACATTGGGACTAAGTTACGTAACTTAGTTATTTTACTTTGATAAAAACCCTGTTATAGTACTAAGTAACTAACTAAGTTAATTTTCTAAACTCCATTTATTAGTTCAGGGCCATTTCATGGAAAAAACTAGGGCTGTAACGGGGACGGTGATGGGCATGGGGATGAACAATGGGGATGGGGAAAGTACGGGGATGGGGGAAAAACCAAAAGCCGTGGATGGGTAAAAGTCAGAAACCGGGGAGCGAGGAAAAATTTAATGTAAGCATTTTTCACTGATTTTCACATTCATGCACATTTTCACACTGTTTATACTTTACATTTTTACAAACTGTGAGCGAAAAACATCAGTCGGACAATCCACAAACATAAAACAGAAGTTTGCGCAAATCTTTTCGAACACAGACGGGGAAAAATCAAAAGTCGGGGATGGGGAAGGTACG
>JAQGCX010001298.1:0-11540 GCA_034700205.1 Plectus parietinus
CGGTTGCGGTTTCGAAAAAACTTGCGGTGCGGTGCGGTTTGCGGTGCGGTTGCGGTTTCGAAAAAACTTGCGGTGCGATGCGGTTTGCGGTGTGCTTTAAACATGTTCAACACTACGCAGCATACCGTTGGCCAAGACAAGAAATATCAGAACAAAATTTAAATGCGGCGTAATATTGATGGCGTTCGTTCACATTTACGAAATCGTGCATGCCTCTTGATTATTCGTGGAGAAATGACAACAAGCAGTCTTGACAATGAGTTTTGCATTTTCGTATTTTAATTCTGCGCGTTCCAGAAGCAACTCAACTGTAAAATCGGAATATTCCGACGTTTCTGCAAGTAAATTGAGAGCTTGATTTACGCATTCTTTCATCTTCTGACAAATAAGAAGATGAAGGTGAATCGTTCGCGATGCATGCATGACCATGTCCAACCAGAATTTTAGCAGCTTTGAGAATCTCGGTGTGTTTACGGCGACAGTGCTGACAGAATTGTAAGGAAGGTCGTTAAACCTGCAACAGAACAATTGTTCGGGCTAACAAAAGTCAATCAAATAGTAAATCGCTTGCTTTAACCTCATTCTTTGAACTTGTGGGCTGAACAAATTGAAATGTATGAGAAAATCTGTCTAAATTCTTACCAAACAACTGCGTGTTTCACGTAAATGTAACTGTTTTCGGGCAAAAACCGCAATATCCCTTCAATGTCCACCCGATCGCGCTGCAGAACTTCAACACATTCACGAGAAAAGTGCAACTCGAAACAGCGCAATCGTTTTAAAATCGGTCGTATTTCGGGAAAAATCAATCCATTCCATACGTGGAGACCTTTTACGTTAACATCGACAGCCAAAGAAATTTTTCGCAGATTTTCATTTCCAATTAGAGCAGTGTTGAACCATTGCGAGTCAAAATGACCGAAAAAATCACGATATTCAAATTTCTTAACTTTCAATAGTTTTAAGCAATCTTGTAGATACCTGTACGAGTGTCTGTTCTGAAAATAATATTTGTCAGTAGTATATGCAAAGGAAAAAGCTTTCAAATTGGTACAATTGGCGACTGACGTCCATAACCTGGCTTCTATCTCTGAATGCCCTGTCAGTTGAACCTTCAGTTGCTTTAGCAGTGGAGATAACATTTCGATAATGATGCATGTGTTGACCACTGACGCGAAATTCTTCAGAACCAATCGATCCAACTGAACCAGTTTATTGCAGGCTTCTTGCTTAATTATTGCAATAATGTCACCATTCAGCGATTGAGTAAATTCAAGTTCCACCAACCTTAAGCAGTGTAGACGTTTGATGCGGTTAAAAATGGGAATTAGGTTTACGTGCAGATATTCTCGTTTTAGGGAAATGAACCGTTTTCCTTCACATTCGCGATGAAGACAAGTAGCAACTAAATGAATATAGAATCTGACGGTTTCTAAGGGGTACCCCCTGACCAGGCCCAACACCACCTAGCTCCTGAGACCAGATCCGACCCCCCCTCCTCGGCCGGATGGAGAAGCACCGGATAAAATGGACCTCCACCGAAAAAATCGTTTTCGCCACGCGGAAATTTTTTTGGGTTTTTTCATAATTTCGCGCCCATTCTTTGATCTGCTGTTTAAATTTGCAATTTTTGTCACATTTTATTCAGAGTTCGCGTTTTCTGTTAGCCAGATCATAATCGACAAATTGGTCAAAGTCAGGAATAGTGTCAGGATCTGTCTCGACCTTTTCTTGAGCTTCAGGAGGATTCGCCAGACGGCCGAAAAAGAGAAGTGAGCGAGTGGCGGCGTGGCGAATGACGTACAGGAACGGATGGTCGGCAGTGAAGATGAGGGGCGGTGGCGGGATAGGGGCATTTATGCAACTACCCGTCGGCATGTCAAAGGCGGTTGCAGCGGCCGCTTCTGTTCCTTTCTCGTTCACCTAAATAACTAACTATTGCGCTGAACTAGGACTGTAAACGGACCATGCATAAGTTACGTAATGGCGCGTGAGAGTTGACATCGGATTGGATTTTGACCACAGAAACCCCTCCCCTCCCACCAATCTAGAACAGGGAGCTCCCTTGGCCGAACGAAAATACTGAGGCATTTTAATGCGAAAATTCAAATTTTTTGTTTCAAAATTGGAATCCTCGCCAAAAAATTACATATTCAGGGACCGGAACCTCCCAGAATTCTTAAAAAATTCCCGAACTCTCCCAACTTTCGACCACTTGTACACCTATGGTGGAAAGGGAAAAAAATTTTCCAAACAGCAGTTTCTGTCAAAATTATTCCAAAACTTCGCGTCTTTTATCATGATTTTACGATGAAAATGTTTGCTCAGGGGAGGTTGAACAGCATTAAAAAATCACACATATCACACGCCGAAATAGTATCACAGGGGTAGAGGAGAGTTGAAATAATAAACCTCCAAATTGGAGCGGGGGCCCCAAAAACATAAGGGTCCCCTCTTATGCTTTATTTTGGTAGGGTCGGGGGCCCTAAGCTATAGCTTATTAGCATAGGTGTAATTGGGGTCCCAGGCCGGCTGTACCCTGGCGACCCATCGGAAGAGGGGTGGCACTAACTACAGTATCCAAATATAGGTTACTGTAGTTATGGTCAATATTCAAATGTTTTTTAGTTCTTGCTGTAAAACGCAAATTTTAGGGCATATAAGTGAAGAAATAACCGTATTTATTCTAATGTAAGCACATATGCTTACATATTTCAATCGTTACGTTCCGTAAGTAAATCGGTTCATAACAAAATATTTTCCAATTAAAACACATTTGGAAATAAAGCATTCAAATGTAAAAAACCGTCGAGAAATCGAATATGATGAGCAAAATTGCCTACGACATCAAAAAATCCAGGTTTGGCCGAAAAATTCGAAGTGAGGTCTATCTCCTATAATCCTATTCACACCGTACATAAATCGGTCCATAACAAAAAAGTTCCTAATTGAAATACTTCTGGAAATGTTTGATTCTAGCATTAAAAACCTTGGGAAAGCCGAATATGATAAGCTAAACTGGCTACAACGTCAAAAAAACAAGTTTTGCCGAAAAATTCGAAGTGAGGTTCACCTCCTACTGTCACTGTACATAAATCGGTTCCTAAACTTTTTTTTCCAACTGAAACCCTTTTCGAAATAATGCATTCTAGTGTAAAAAACCTTATGGAAGTTGAATATGATAGACAGAACGGGTTACAACATCATTGAACCGAAGGTAGACCACTAGTTGTAAACCATGGGCAAGTACGGAAAATCCATTGGAGCCACCTTGAATGCAACTTTGCGACGTGATGTTGTAGCCAATTTTGCTCATTATATTCGAGTTCCCCAAGGTTCTTTACACTAGAATCTATCATTTCCAGAAGTGTTTCAATTGGGAACTTTTTTGTTATAGACCGCGCAGCCGATGGTTCACGGTCGCAGCTGGGGTGGGGGGGGGGTTATATGCCCTAATTCAAGTTCCACCAACCTTAAGCAGTACATAGTGCCATCATCCTTATAAGAAAACTGTTCTTTTAAAAAGGTCTATACAAAACACGCTAAAAACCAAGATCCAAATAGGTCCTTATAAAAAGTAGTTAACTGTACCTCGATGAACGCCTTGTGCTTTGCGTCATTGACATGTAGGTTTTGTCCAGCCAAACTGAAGTCCGCTTGGTCAGTGGAAAAGGCAATGTTCATGCCGATTTCCTGCAGGCAGCGTTTCAGGGGAGCACTCATTTCCACCTTAAACTTCGGCAACCGTACGATCACATTGCGTTCTGCAGCGTTGTCAATCAGTTTGATCAGTTGATCGTGTGAGAGTCTTTCTTCAATCGCAAAATAAGTATCTGAAATAAGCCAGTCGGAAAGCTCAACAGATAGTAAAATAGAAACTATTAAAAAATCTAAAAGACTATAAAATTTAGTGCACAATTTGGGCACAGTATGCAAATTTTTGAAGAGTAATATACAAAATTTTCATTGACTTCGCTCACTAGAAGGTAATCAATCGACATTTTGTTGTGCAACTATTAAAATTGTGACCGCAAACGCAATTTTCTTCATCTCATGAAAATGATATTTTTAGTTCCAGACGCTGAAAGTTACGGAATCCGGACCCATGGCCATTGTAGACATACTTTGTGACAACTGATTTAATATATTTGATTATTGTTGCTTCATGAGGGGAGCATGACTAAGATCTAAGATCAAAACTAAGCGTAATCAAAAAAAAAGGATACCCCGATTCAGGGTTGGGATGTCATCTCACTTGAAAATAATGAGGGTCCTGCTCCCGCCCATCAATTCCCAGGCATACTCGCACCAGAATAGTCAAAGTAATGTACAAGAAATAATGCTCTTGTTCTACAATGTTATTTTGACTTGCATTCAGAATCAGCATGCTCCAAAGGAGGAAATTTACAAAACATGTTGTAAATGTAAAAAATTGTTTGCTTTGGCATGTCTACAATCCGAATTTTTTGAAACAGAAATCTAACGAATTTCTGTTATGATGTTTGCTTACATCCAGTTTTGTGGAAACATAAACGCAATCGTTTCCATGGAAAACTATGTGCCCAAAGATTGATTACAAACAAATGATATTTGTCTCAAAGCAAAGGTTTGTTTCTTGGTGACGACCTCTGAATCGATGTAATAAAATCCTGGCGCTTCGTGAAGGATTTTATTACATCGATTCAAAATCCTTGCGCTTCGGGATCAAATATTTACATATAATTGTACTGCCAAGCCAAACACAGTAATCAATTATAAATTTCTGCAAAAATGCCAACCCCTTTTTTATGTAATCCCTTTCTTGGTGTTGCGATGTAAACATCGATTTTTCCCTTCGTGAAACAACCAATGAAAATTTCTGCAAAAGCAAAGTTTGCTAATCGCTGCTGAATGCCATAAAAGCCCTGTAAACTTAATTTCAAATTGATCGGAAATTTGAAACCATGTGTTTTGAAAAAGTGGAACATATAGACAAGACAGACAGTACCAATAATATGCTGTGCTCTACGGACACAGAAAATATGCTTGTACCGAATATATATGCATGCGGCGCATGCGAACTAGATATGTTACATTTTCGCGTATGTTTCTACGATGAAATCTGAGCGGGACTGTAGAAACGCGACCGTTATGGGTTGACTGTATTGAACATTATTTTGCGGTATTCAGAATTTCACACGCAGTACCTGCATCAGCACGTCGTGGTAGAAAAACGAACATGTGAAGTTCGTCATTCTTGTAAGGAAGCCCCACAACTTCCATTTCATTGTCTGTAGCGTACAGAAAACTGTCTTCTCTCAACATAAACATCGTTTTCTTTGATGTTCCGTCCAGAAGATGGAAATCCCGCTGCAAAAATCTCCCGCGGTAAAATGGCACATCGTAGCAAGAATTTACAGAGTCACTTCGATACAATAGGGCCATTCATAAATACGTCACGGTTGGAAAGGGGGTGGTATGGAGAATAGGTTTTTCAGAGTCCAAAGTTGGAGGAGGCGGTTAAATTAAAATTTTCGGGGAAGTTACATACCGTAACCCAAAAATATGCTAATTTTAGGGAGGGAATTGAACTTTTATCACTAAAATTTGAATTTTCGCGCCAAAACACCTTTTTTATTTTGAGGGCAGAGGTGGGCACGGGGGGATGGGGGGATATCCCCCAGGGGTCCAGATCCCCCGGGATGCCAAAAGGTTGGGGGGACGGAAAATTTCTGGAATATTTTCGTAGTGTAGCACGTATAAAGTGGTTATGGAGTTCATATACAGAGTTTGACACATTAGTCTACAAAGGATAATTAGCGGCGAGGTACGGCTACTGTCTATAAAACGTGCGGACGAGGGAACGTGCGGACTTCCCCAGGGTTTCTTACACTAGAATCTGTTGTTTTCAAAATAGTTGGTAAATGTTTTGTTGCGGGCCGATTTATGTACATTGGCAATAGAAGGTAACCCTCACTTCGAACTTTTCGGCCGCACTAGAATTTTTGATGTTGTAGAGAATTTTGATTGTCATATTCGACTTCCGCATAGCTTCTTACACTAGAATCTACCATTTCCAGAAGAGTTTCAATTGGGAACTTTTTTGTTATGGATCGATTTATAAACAGTTGCAATAGGAGGTAAACCTCACATCGATTTTTCAGCCAAACTTGGACTTTATGATGTCTTAGGCAATTTTGCTTATCATATTCGACTTCTCCAAGGCTTTTTACACTAGAATCCATCATTTCAGAAAAGAAAGTGTTTCAATTGGAAACTTTTTTGTTAAGAACTGATTTATGTAAAGTGACAATAGAGGTAAACCTCATTTCGAATTATTCGGCTAAAGTTGGTTTTTTTGATGTTGTAGCCAATTCTGCTTATGGACTGGTTTATGTGCGAAAGGGGCGAACTGCCACAGTACTTACGACATAATCTGCCTGTTATAAAAACGTGTCTTAAATACGACCGTCGATCTTCGATGGTCTTGTCAACACTTTAGACATTTTGAAGAAAAAAATAGTTTTCAGCAGACTATTGTCAATAACATTCACCACAACACACAAACGTAACGCAGTGCTATTTCATTCTCCATAGTTCCCCATTTCCAAGCAAGAAACTTCAAATTTATATTGTTACAGTTCTGTTCGCCATGTAGTGGTGGAAATTTCTTTTTCGCTGACTTTTTTGTTTTTTTGCTCATAGGGCAGATCACAGGGCGGATGGGAGGATATCCCCAAGCCCAAAAATTTTTGGTACTAAATCCCCCCCCTGGGAGTCAAACCTTACCCACCCCTGGGTAATGGTGCTAAAAAATACTCCTTGCAATTTAAGCCCAAAAGAACTCATTAACTTGGCGCGTAGCGCCAAAAAAAATCGAGGTAGCATCCCCCCAGCCTTCGGCCGCCGGGGGATGGGGGATATCCCCCGTCCCGAAATTTTTTGGTACCAAATCCCTCCCCCCCCTAGAGGTCCAACCTTGCCCATCTCTGTTTGAGGGTTGCACTTCAGTCCGAGTTGGTGGAGGGAGGTAACGCCCCAGTGTTGAAAATTTCCAACCCGACCCAACATCCAACTCAACTTGATATTTCGGGTGGGGTTGGCTCTCAAAATGTCAGGTTCGGGTTTAGGTCGAAAAACTGGCAAAAACGACGTTGGAAAACGAAATTCGAACCAGATATTTGATATTCATACAATAAAAAGTCGGGTTCTGGTCGAATTGACCTTCAAATTGTCGGGTACGGACTGGGTTGACTTTCCGAATGTTGGGTGTTGGGTTCGGGTCGAAAAAAGCCATCGGTCAGTTCGGGTAGAAAATGTTCAACACTAGTAACCCCCCCTACACCTATAGTATGAAGTATATTGTACTTGTTGATGGAGACATTCACATCCATCCACTAGGCTTTTGGGCTAAAATCAAATGCTTACCACTTCATTCGACTCCGGATAGAAAACGTTCTTCCAAAAACCGTTGAAGTAGACTGCGTTGACCAGCAGTACTGCAAAGTTCGATTTTATGTCGTGCTCACTGATGATGCTTTCGATTTTGTGGTTCGTCGTCTCTCCCACCCAGTCGTTAATTCGTTTGACGGCGGCCGTCTTGTCGCTCACATCTATCGCCTCTGCTTCCGACTTGAAACAGTCCTTCAGCGTAGTTTGGAAAGAACGGCGTAACTGTATGCCTTCTCGTACGAACAATCTGTTGGCAGTACTCAGAGTGAAATGATTGCTTTCGTTGTTAAGTAAGGCGATGACATTGCCGAACAGTGAGAGCAACTGAAATAACAAAAGTCAGGTACAATATAAAAGATAATGCTATCCAACCCAGGAATAAAGTAAAAATCGATCAATGGCAATGCTAGGCAAGGTTAAGTTACGTTAAGACAAAAGTGACTCATTTAAAAATAATTATTGGCTAATTAACCCAAAAAATCACGTCTGTTGAATAACATGAGCTAATGGGGAAGGTGGTAAGTTGATTTCTGAAATCTGAGAGAATCGTATGGCCTAAAACCTCATCCTATGAAGAATGAACCCAAAAAGTTTCATCATCAAGTTCTGAAAACGTTTTTTTTCTTTATTTGGAGTAATCTTTGTTTGCAAATGAATGTTGCAAGTTTGGAGCAATTTTTTTTCACATGTCGGTATCAGATTCGTGATCAGCATTAAATTGAACAAGGGAAAGTACTTTGAAGAATTTTAACTTTGACAATGAGATGTTGTGACCAACTCACAGTTTGATCGTCGACTCCATTGGCCAAAATCGATTTTATTTCTATCTTTGTTGACCCAACAGCCCCTTGGTATAGCATTCCCAATGCCAAGGTGATCGAAATTGGACTGAAAAGGTATTTTGGAAAACTTGTTCATTGAAATCTGTGACAGTTGCATGACATTTTCAGAAAATATGAATTCCTTGAGATAGATAACGTGGTGGGACGGCTTCTGTTGTTGCTTTAGGCAATTATAAAAAGAATTTTTTAAGACTTCTAAAAGTTAGACCCACAAAAAAAATTTGGCTGTAGGTACTAAACCCTTGTGGCCTCACACAGAACCCAGCCCAGACTACTGCTTTTTAATGATTGCCTGATTGCGAAACCAACCAGACGGTGATACAGTAGAATTGTTCCCATTTTTTTCAGACTCAAATTGCCGCAACGAAACGGAAATGCTCCATTTTATCCCCTTGAAATAGATCCCCTTCTTATACATGTGGATTTCAATATTAGGTCAAGGCGGCAAAGCTCTGCAGACTGAAGTGTCAATAATGTGACTCCTTGAGGTCAAAGTAGTGACGAGAAGCTGGGCTGGACCACTTTTTATAGAGATTGAACTCAAATGATGACCTGAAAACGATGTTGCCGTATTTTTCATCTGCTGTAGCGCTGAATTTTTTGAACAGATTCACAGCGAGGCGATCGCAGTCGGCGTTGAAAGCCGACAGCTCGTCTTTGGAAAAACATTCTGTTGAAAGCATTCTGACGAATATAAAAGTGGAACACGGACGAAAAACAGCGGCGCTTCCAATCTACGAGTGAAATACCCAAAGCAAAGGAAAATGACGCAGTCAGCTTGACCGGGGTAGTTCGGCAATGGTCTGGTTAATTGGTTGTCGCGTCGAGGTCAAACAAGTGCCTGACATCAATACGAAATTGTAATTTCCGCACGAAACCAGCGCCTGATTGAAGTTAGTGCGGTAAAGTTCCGTTGCCCTTTTTCATTCTTTTGTACTGCAGACGGATGAAGCAAACCAAGAACTCAAAGACACTACAGGGTCCGCCAAAAAAAGGAACGACTGAACTTTTACTTATATATCGTCAACCGGTTAATCAAATTGCACGAAATTTTAACTGAAGACACATCTATACGTTTTAAATGTTGTGTAAAAAACTCAGAATGATCGGTTCTTCCTAACTCTCTAACCAACCGTTTGCGTAAAAAAATGCGAATTTCCGGTTTTTCACGTAGTTGTACCAATTTTGATTGCTTGTAACTTTTTCAGATTAGCACCAATTTCAACAAAATTTTAGTATAAGGTAGAGTAAAACAATGAGTTTTATTGTACCAATTTTCATTTAGCTCTGATTTACCAGCCACTGGTTATGCAGGCTAATGTTGAACTGGTTGGCCCATAGTGCGATTCTCACGCAATCGTTACAGGATTTAACGCTTGTCGCATTGAAATGAATTGCAGAATGCGTGTAAACATCGGATCAATTTGAAATTTTTAGACAACATTTAAGATGTGTCAAGGTGTATACATTTCAATTTTAAACGCAATTGGTTGGCTAATTGCTGAGATATAACAAAAAGAAAAAGGGGCTACTTCTTCTGCCTGGAAACTGAAAATTGACCAAAAATTTCACTATGGACTAAACAGTTCAACACTGGCCTGCATAACTAATGACTAGTAAATCAAAGCTTAATGAAAATTGGTACAATAGAACTCACTGATTTATTCTACCTTGTGCTAAAATTTTGTTGAAAATGGTGCTAATCTGAAATGTTACAAGCAATCGAAATCGGGTACATAAATCATGAAAAACCGGAAATTCGCATTTTTTTTACGCAAACGGTTGGTTAGAGAGTTAGGAAAAATCGATCATTCTGAATTTTTTACACAACATTTAGAACGTATAGATTTACTTCAGTTAAAATTTCATGCAATTTGGTTACGAGGTTGACGAGATATAAGCAAAAGTTTAGTGGTTCCTTTTTTGGCGGACCCTGTAGGTGTAACTGGCTGTACCCTAGCTGTACCCCCCTCTGGCCCCGGCCGAGGGTACAGCTAGCTGTACTCCCTCCCCCTGCTGCGACCATGAACCATCGGCTGCGCGGATCGGCCGTAAGTTAACGGTAGAATGACTACGCGTCCACTCTCAGCAAGCAGGCACGATGACGAAGAGTACAGCGAAACAAAATTAGGGTTTTTTGATGTTGTAGGCAGTTTTGCTTATCATATTCGACTTCCCCAGGGTTTCTTACTCTAGGATCTATCATTACCAAAAGTGTTTCAATCGAGAAATTTTTTGTTACGGACCAATTTATGGACAGTGGCAATAGGAGGTAACCTCAATACGAATTATTCGGCCTTACTTGGTTTTGTTGACGTTGTAGTCTGTTTTGCTCAAAGCTCCTATGGGAGCCTTGTTCAGCCCAAGCACTTTTGGGGGCTGTTTTCAGATCCTGTGGGGCCGAATTAATTCTTGTTCATTTCCATCCTTCAGTAAACCGTTGCGGATCAATGACGTTCAATAATTTGGCATTTCCCTTAATAATACAATTCAGTTCTCAATGCATTTGCCTTAATAATGTCAATCAATCCGATGGTTGTTGTCCAACCAGCGAAGTGGTTCTGGCCTCCTCTTTTTGGAACAGACTGACCGTCATCGTTGTCTTCAAGGCAGGCGCGTAAGCAGCAGGGGGGATGGGGGAGCGCAACCCCCTCCCGTCAGTTTGGCGGCTAAAATCGAGAGTGGCCCCCTTGTCATTTTTGCTCTGAAATTGACTCACAGAAAAAAGAGAAGGGTCCCCTTCTCTTATTTTTGGTACTCAATTCTGGTTCCTCTGTCCTACGGTCTCGGGCTATGCGCCTTTATCTTTACGTGACGTGGGCGTTAGTTCTGCTTGAGGCATGCAAGAGTGGGGTTGGGGAGGGCAAGCGGCAAACTGTGGGTCGAAAGCTATATCACAAGGCGTATGAAGTGCTGAGCTTTGTTTCTCAACGCAAATCGAATCGAGATAGAAACCTAACGTGGCGATTGAAATATATAAGCAGATGTGTTTATATTAGAATAAATCCGGTTATTTCTTCACTTGTATGCCCTATAATTTGCGTTTTCCAGCAAGAACTAATAAAAATTTGAATTGTGACAATAACTACAGTATCCAAAATTGATTACTGTAGTTTGAAAATTTAAAAATTTCAATACCTGTCTATCGATCAGATGATCATTATCGATCACTCAATACCTGTCTATCGATCGCCGTTACAGAATTGCACACAATTGGCACACATGTTCAGAGGAATGGCGGCAATCATGTCAACGATCACTTGCTTC
>JAQGCX010001299.1:0-11538 GCA_034700205.1 Plectus parietinus
CCCTTCGTCTCATTCATCCATCATTGGGGGAGCATCCATTCTGTGAACAGAACGAAAATGGACAACAAAACCAGTGCAAAATTCCTTCACGTATCAGCTATGCCCTCAGTCACAGCAATTGTTGGTGTTAGAAAGTTGCGCAGTTTTTTTGGTGGTTCATCAAAGTGCTAAATTTTGTTGGTTGTAATAAGCGTGTGGCTCAGACCAATTCACAATTCAATTTGATGTTTGATTGTTGACTTCTAAAGTCAACAGAGTCTGGTGTGAGTGCCCACAGTCAATCAAATCATTCTGGCAAAGCACTGTTTTAAAGACAACACAAAGCTGTCAAGTGATACAATTGGCGGTTCAATCTGTAAATGGGACAATCCACGGAACCCTCCAGAACACGCGGTCCGGGGGGTCAACAGAAAAAACTGAAATAATTACCATAAATAGCCCTTGATTATACAAATTGAATGCCATTAGACTTAGCTCCGCAGGTACCGTACTCGCGGAGAAAAAAAATGTGGCGCGAAGAGTACTTTTTTGAATTTTCGGGTTTCAAACGAATGTCAACGCACGGAACGATTTGAGACATGTCTTAAACAATACCGATCGCGCTGAAATTTTTACCACATAATATTCGAGTGTTTAGACACCTTCAGTAAAATTTTCAGCTTCATATCTTCAAAATTAGAGGAAATTTTTTATTTCGAAAAATAGACATCTTCACCTGCCGAACTGAGCTTGGTGGCGTTCATTTTTTATAAACAAAGGCTATGTATGGTATTAATTTCAATTTTTTTCTGTTGACCCTCCGGACCGCATGTTCTGGAGGGTTCCATGGATTGTCTCATATACTTAATTAAGTGAAACAGAATGCATCGCTACTCAATACATTATCAAATTGAAAGCAAAGGTCGCCATCAATGACACTCGTTTCATTCCACTCGAATGCATCTCTTTCTGTCCGATCAGTCGCTCACATTCGATTCACTTCAGGTAACGCATACAGTGACAGGTAACGCATTTCTGTTGATCCCCCGGACCGCATGTTCTGGAGGGTTCCGTGAATTGTCTTATATTGACATAACCTTGAGAGTTCGAAGGAAATTGCTTTGGTCATATTAGCAAAATGCATACTTCCTTACCGTAACTCAAACACTGACGCACTATTTAGAAGCATAGTCTGCAAAAACTTTCTTCTTGATCGCGTCGCTTACAACCTCTACCACCTTTCCAACGCTATTATAAAACTGATGTTTTTCAAAGTGTCATTTAGTCGGTTAACTTGAATGCTTTACTTAAAGATAGAATCATGAACAAACAATCAGTTTAACGATAGAGAATGAAGAGACAGGTCAAGATACAAACGGTGAAAAGGGGGTTGGGGATGACGACGCGTCGGTGAACGACGAATCGTCGACTGGCGACCGGACGGCGTCGTAATCGATTGATTGATTGGCTCTTTAATCCACTTCATTACGAAAACATCAGCAACAAGAACAATGTCGAATTCACTATTAAGTATTCCTCTTGACACAGGCAAAGCACTTTCGCGTCAAGGTTAGTCGATTCTGAGAGAGAAAGAAAATAATGGAAAAGACGCAGTACACGGTGAACACATGAACAGATATTTACAGAAGATTTTTGGACAGGGAAGAAGAGTAGAGGAACGATCGGAATACATTGACATTTATCACAGACGCACGCACTTCGGGGAGGCTTTTCCAGACTTTTCTTACGCGAACCCAAACGAATTATTTACAACGTCGAGATGCGGAATGCATGGGTGCAACAATTTCTGACCGTTAGTTCTCGTATCAGTATTGGATGCTACTTAAGCTAAAGACTATCGATTCGGAAAAATTTCCGACGCTCGTCATATGACAATTTTGGCTGACCACAATTGCGCAATACTCGTCTGGTGAAGGCCTTTTGTACATTCTCAACACATTTCACATCTATCACGAGATATGGACTTCATCGAAATGGGACGATACGTTTTTTGCGCTCTTAATTGCTGCAAGATTGGTGAATGTGGTGGATGAGCTGTTGTTGCTGTCAGAGCTGAGCGTGATGTCACTGGTGCTGTCAGACTCAAGAGACAAGTCACCAGTGATCTCAGCTTCTTCAGAACTGAACTCTGAGTTGCTGGCGGCCTTCATGCTTACAGTAGTGCTACTGGTGATTTCAGTGCTCGATGTGGTGTTGAAGACAGTGAAGGTTATGATATCAGAAATGAATGATATCATATCATTAATTCGACATGATATGATATCATTATCATCCATTGAAATTTTCGCTTACGTATTGCTCAACTCTTTAGTGTGCACACCCAGTGCTTCAAAGCGTTTCAGTATGAAACTGGGTTGAACTATTTCCAATTGTGTTACTGTGTTGTGTATCATAAAGAGTTTTACTTCATTGTCCATGAATTCCAACAATAATTGCAATAAGAAATAAATACGGTTTTGAAAGTGGGGATAATGAGTTGCTTGTGCGCGCGCTTAGATGGTGAGGCAGACATCGTAACCCAGGTTGGCCTTGATGAAATCGCACATGGAGGAGACGCGCGCGTATACGCCTGAAAGGAGTAATTACATGGAAATAGAGCAAATAATGAAAGAATCGTACCAGCGTGTCCGTCTTCAGCGCAGCCCTGTCCCCAGCTGACAATGCCGGCTTGGTACCAGCGTCCGCTGTCCAAGTGCTTCGTCACGAGCGGGCCGCCCGAGTCACCCTGAAAGTCCATGCGTTTATTCCCATCAGACATGGGCAAGTTTTTTCCGTTAGGGGGGGTAGCGATCCCCGGCTGGGGGGGGGGGGGTATATACCCCCCCCAAGATCAGACCCTCATAATATCTAGTGTAAATTTTCGCAAAAAAAAATTTTAAACGGCCCAAGTTTGTCCCCGGAGTGCGAGATTTGGTCAAAACACGCTTTGAGCAAAAAGTGGAACATGTTTCATTTAAAACTATCGCGAAATGCAAGTTTAGGCAGCGTCTTAAATTTTGCTTGCATTTTAGATGTCGAAAAAGAAATATTTCGAAAGTTTTAAGTTCGACACTGACCAGTTTTTCGAATCCAAGCAACTTGAACTTTCTAAGTTAATGTCTGAGGTTAATCAAGTGTACAAATTTCAGCTTGATCGGATAAAAATTAGTGAAAAAAGTTGATGTTTTCGTTGGGCCACCCTGTACTTTATCAGCCCGCGCCCTTCTTTCAGTCTGATTTTTGCTGATGCACTTCCATGTCACGCCCCTGCTGTAAAAGTTTGTCTACGTGACAGGTTTGCGTCATCGCAACCCCACCATTCTACGTCACCTAAAAATTGTCGTCTGATCAGACGTACAGAATTGTTGCCGATAAGAGGAAACAGAATATAAAGTACATTATTTATGAACCAACAGGCTGCGGATATCGTGCTTTATTGCGCTAGCGAAATCAGGAATCAAAGGAACATACTGTTGGATACGATCATAGAGCATTGGAACTAGCACGGCCGGACTAACCCAGGCACTTGTGGCACTTAAGTGCCAGGCCCCCGGGCACCCGGCAAATTTTTTCCTTTTTCCACGTACAAATAGGCCCCCTGTTACCATAAGTACCAGTCCCCCCGACCAAATTGCGTTTCTTAATCCGGCCCATGGTCAGGTTGTTTAAAGGATGCAGAGATGTAAGCCAGGTTCTCGGTTCTCGAGAAATCTCGAGAATTTCTCGGTTTTTGAGACTCTCGAGATTTTTCGGTCTTGGAACTCTCGGTTTTGGCGACTCTCGAAATTTCTTGGTCTCGATAATCTCGGTTTTGAGAAATTCCGAGAGTCTCGGTCTCGCTAATCTCGGTTTTTTTTATTTTAAGGTGAGACTAGTCATGTCGCGATATCGATATTACCCCTATTTGCGATATCGACATTAAATTTATATCGATATTTGAATGCGATATCGATATTGATGCGATAACGACATCGCACAATGATGCGATATTTTAATATTGCTGTGAAAAAGTTCAGGAATCATAAAGTCTTTTAAGCGGTTTTGGAAAAAGTTCCACAGTTTTGATAGCTGCGGTCGCGGAAGCATCTCGCGCTCACGTCAGTCGGTAAGACAACAATTATGTTCCGTACAATTAATACAGCCAGCCGCCGCACACCAAAAACGCAGATAATGATTGAATGACGCACAAACAAGAGCATGTCACCCAGTCCGGTCGCATAAGTGGTTTAATTTGCGTCTGTCATTTTTGTCATTTTTTTCGATATTTCTATATCTCGGATAATCAATATTTTATCGCATGAATGCGATATCGATATTGATGCGATATGAATAACGCACGATAATGCGATATCGATATAATGTCAATCTCTGATCGAATTATGTACTTAGTAATGAAATTGAGCTATTTCGACAAAGTAATAATTTATGAGAAACTAATTTTAAATTTCCCGCCATATCTCAACATAATTTTTTGATTTCATTTTTCGCAATTTTTCGCAGTTTTCACACAAATGTGAATATTTTCAGCGAAATCTAAAAATCTTTTGCAAACTGTGCCAAGCCAAACTCGTTCCTTATAAAAAGCGTTTCTTGATCTCTACAAAATCCGCAGAAAAATTCAGACTTTTGATCCTTTTTCCTGTTTGGTCATTTGCGCGTCATGCTTTTGATCATTTGCTCTGATCTCATTCAAGAGTTCATCATCATGTCCAGTTTTTGTTCGCTTCAATCAATCTCTGTATTTGCTCTTCGCAGACATAAAGAACAAAAGCAAACTTGGCAGCACCGCCCAATCAAAAGAGAATGGAGATTGTCAGAATAATGTTGCATCTAATGTTAGACTTGGCTTTTGATAAGGTTCAAAATTGAACGGTTCGTTCCTGATAATGCCAAGACCAAGTCATTGTTTCTACTCAAACAATCGCAAGAGGAATCTTATGACAGGAAGTCAAGGTCGTCAATCTCAGTTGATGAATATGATCTTCCATTCTTTTATTAGTTCCCAGTGCCCAACTCGAACGAATTACAAGTCCCAGAAAATTGCTATTAACTCTGACCACTGAAAAAGTGAAATATCACATACAAATTCATACACGATAAAATAGTACGGTATAGGAATAATGTTTGCATTTCAGTCAGCGAAACGGTGTATTCGTTGATACTAACAAACACAAAAGATGATTTTTATTTCAACTGAAATCACTAAGTAACTCATTTTTACTGAATTTGTTTCGCATTTTCGAACCGTGTTGCAAATAAAGTGATAATGTGATTTAAGAAGGTTAAATAATTCAAAATGAATGTGACATGTGAAACTGCTGAATATTTGGTCCACAAGGAACAACTTCGTGTGATGCTCATTTGTCGAGTAATAATCGCCTTCATCGCTCTTGTCTTCATCACTGTTCTGTTCCGTGTGTTCAAGAAACATATCTCATGTTTCATTCAAATGTTCGAGTACTCATTTTCGGGTTGTGCTTCAATTAGACATGTAACACCAATACCCAATACCCAATAGCAATGGCAATACTATTGGGTTTCTTTACTATTGCTATTGCTATTGGGTTGTAATCGAATTTTAACTATTGCTATTGGGTATTGGGTATTGGATTCCATCCACTATTGGGTATTGTCAGGCCCGGATTTAGCGCACGGGGGGCCCTGGGCCACTAATTTAATGGGGGGCCCCTTAACGTACCGCCGGAGGCAAAATTTTGATGTTTTTTAACGGCAGCGGAAAATTTTTTAAACATTTGTATGGTTTAAAGCAACTTTTTCAACATAATTTTGCAATTTTGGTTGATGAGTGACCACCGGGGGGCCCCCCTTAAGTGACTCTAGGCCGGGGGGCCCTGGGCCACGTGGCCCATGTGGCCCATATATAATCCGGCCCTGTGAATGGCCCTCGGCCGCGAATTTTTTTTGAATTTTTTGAATTTGCGCCAAAATCCCGACACGACGTACTGTACCCCGGCTACCCCCGCCACTCCCCTATCCGGTCGCCAGCATGTGGATGACCTCAGACCGGTGTTACAGGTGTGGTGCGAGAAGATCTAAACATCCTGACTTTGACTTTCCTTCCCGTCCATATTAACATCGCCCAGTCCACATGAACTTCATATACCGTATCTATTCAAATAAGAGCCCTGGACGACTATTTTTTCGATCACCAGCTGCCCTAGGCCACTGTTAAAGACTGGGCTCTTATTTTTTCGATTACCAGAAGTGGGCAGTTCCAGGTGAAAAAATTACGATTTCCGTCATTTCTAGTGACACATAACAATCGTGGCTCATTTTATACACCCTCTTGGAGGAAAAGTCATGCCAATGTCTGATTCAATGGAACCCTACATTTGATATTTCGATATATTAGATAAGCTCATCCTATCTTACCACGGGGTGCACCGAAGACGCTCCAGCTTTTCAGATAAGTAAGGGTTCAGCCTCCCCTTACCACATCCCAAGGACCCCATGAAGGCACTTAAGGTGCCGCAGGCCCAAAACACGGGAGCTTTGTGATAATTTGTTCCCCGAAAATTGCCTGCAGTTGAGGGCGCAGGAATAGGAGCCGGTCGAGCGCATATTGCTGCAGATTTGTCAATGACAATTAGAAGAAACGTCGTGAATGCAGCGAAACAGAATTGCTTTCCTTGAGCCATGTATCAAACTGGAAAATGCACAAGGATATAGAGGATATGGAATCATGTAAGCAAGAACACTGTATCACTGATAAGCATCATTCATAAGAGGGCACGTTTTTGTCTAACTGATCTACGCACAGAAAGTGATTTCAGCATTTCTCTTACTTACTATATATGTTCAAAACTGCTGTCTAAGTTGTGAACGCCATCTGCTACGGTGAAAATAACAAGAGTAATACAGCATTGACTTTCGATATTTCAGAGAGTTTTTACTCTTTACGGACCGATTTTGAACGAAGAACGGTGAATCCGTATTTAAAGTAAGCAATTTTAGTTAATTGACAAAAGGTAATCTCGGATGCTGTGTCATTTTTATTCCATTCTTACCAGTAGAAAAGCACTGAATACTGACAATAAACGATATTACATCACGCTTACCGTATGTTGTATCAGATAAACGAGACTACAGCAACTTTTGGTTCTCTTTTTGTACAAGTCAGGTTTAGCGTAGGCAATGTACGTAGCAATGAAGATGCTCTGATTAACGTTAGCTGACGAAATGTGAAAGACAGAAAGGCTGACGCGAATATGAGTTGTCTTGGTTACGAACTAACGTGGTTATGAATTGTCGTGGTTTATTAGCAAAATACAGGGTGACTCAAAAATAGAAATCTCTGACCATATCTTTGCGGAGGAGAAACGGATTTCCTTTCCTGAGGGCACATTTTGTAGAGCTCCTTTACGACTTGCTTCAGGCGGAATTTCAAATTCCTGAAACGTATGGTATGGATACTGTAATCAAAAAACCTAACGTAAACCCTTGTTTTGGGGGTCTCATAGCGAAAAAATCAGGGCACCCTGAAGCTTGATTTTTCGAATGTGGACTGGAGGACAGGCAAGGAAAGCCAAATTCATGATGTTTAGATCTTCTCGCACGCTGATCATGTGATTATGGGTGTTGCAAATCTTGTGGGGAAAGCCGCGAATGGAAGGTGGAAAGCCCACATCACAGTTTATTTTGAATACTTTTTGGAGATGGTAAAGATATATCCTCCCCCCCTTACATCTCCATAAGCCCTTGAATATGTCTTGAATATGATTTATTTGTTTCTCTGATGACGAGCACTTTGTAGAGCGTCCAGCTCCCTTAACTTCTCTCACTGAAGAACAGCTGAAAAAGTACATCGCTTTGTGCAATCGTTCTCCTGTACCAGAACTGCGCACGTGAAACATTTAGTTTATATCATTGTGTAGAGTAATAATCTCAATCGGTTGAATTTTGACTGAGTCATTCAAAAACTTTCAGACGACAGAACTTTTTGAACGTCTCCCCTAAGAAGACAACGGAATACGTCTTACTCTCACGGGTCTGACAAACAAGACCGACTTTTTAGGAGGGGAATCGTAAACTCCACTCCAAATCATTATGGTCCGATTTGCTATATTGGCGAAATTGAGTACGGTGGCACAACGCTTCATTTCGAAGACCAAGAACTTTAGAAATGGATTTCGACGTTGAGTATGATTTAGCGCGTCAATTGAACTGTATTAAGGGTACAACAAACTGTTTATTGGATAAAATGAAGCTCTTGGTGTTTTTTAGGCATTTTACTTTATTCAAACTGTTAATTTCTACAGAAGAAATGCTTTTCATTGAATTTTCTGATTGGCTAATTACTCGTTTGTAGGAAGTCGCGATTGATGATCACAACTAAGTTGCAACCCATTCCAAATTACACAGGCCTTGAAGACAAAGCAGAAGAGTGTAGTGATTTATCTGTCGTCCGATTCTCAACACATCCGCCGAGTATGCCAACTTTCACTTTCCTGCACAGCACCAAGTGACGCTTCCTGTGATCATACAGCTGATTTTGGTCACTTTCTCTGGTGGAATTCTGGCAAACCTTTTTGTTCTCTACCTTTCTTTCTTCAGTCCATTGGACACTGGAAATTTTAAGTACTTTCTGGCAAATCTCACTTTCTACGACTTGTGCAGCAATTTTTCAGTATGTTTCGAAGCATGCTACCAAATGTACCACGACTTCATGAATGTGCCGTACACTGCGACAACCTGTTACGCCAGAGTAATCTTTCCCAACGTGTTCTTTCCCAACGTTTCCCATATGCATATATGGCTTTGCATTGCCACTCACAGCCGTCAATCTCTACGTCGTCAATGTGTTGGATGCGAAGATTGGTTCTCCAAGCAACGTGCATTTGCTTTGCTTTGCATTAACACCTATTTGCCACTGACCGTGCCGCTGGTAGATTTTCTATTCGCACCATACATAACCAAATACTCCGTTCCCGGTTTTTGACTTTTCCCCATCCCCATCTCCGTCCCCATCCCCGGCTTTTGGTTTTCCCCATCCCCGTACTTTCCCCATCCCATTGTTAATCCCCATCCCCATCCTCGTCCCCGTCTTTTAGAAATCCCCGTCCCCGTTACAGCCCTAATTAATATGGAGGAATTACGGCTGTTTGTTTTCAAATGTACGTAAATGTGAACAGTGCGCATTATTTGTCAGCTCAATGAAATATCAAAGATACGATCCTTTATTTCGTGAAATCTGAAAGTAATACAGAATTCTTGAAAGACCGACAATCTTAAGAATCGTCAAAACAATTTGTTAGGAAACTTTACAAAGAACAACAAGCATAACAGCATTTTTAAGATAGACAGAGAAATACAAAACTAACGTAATAAAAAAACAATTGTCCATTCAAAGAAATATAATTGTTAACCGCGTAGTTTCGAATAATTGACTACATGAAAAACGTAACTTCCTAAGTGTGAGTAGAGCAAACGATTTGGTTGAAAGCGCCGCCGGCCGAGCCTCCAGAGTACCCAAGAAAATATTTTGCGGCTGGAATGTTTCAGAAAATTCAAGAATGTAAAGCTTAGAAAAGTACCACTGGAGAGAGGTATCCGGGCAATTTGAAAAGCGAACTTCACGATTTCGTCCCTTTTTCCAATAGAAGCACCTTTGGAAACATAAACTTGCGCAAACGTTTTGGCTTTTATAAATGGTGGGTTCTCCCATCCTGGACCATATGGGTCATTTCCTCCGATCCAAACACTGAACAGTAATCAGCGCAGGCTGCTCTTTTTCTTTAAACCAGAGGTGAACGCCTTCACCAAAAAATTGCATTAGTTAAATTCGTACTGGATTGGGGGAATGGAGGACTGCTGAAATATGTAATATCAAAATGGTTCCTTAAAAAATACCTGTGTGTAAGTAAGTGTAGCATGCGTAAGATGTGACGATGTTGCCGTTGAGAATGCTGTTTCCATTGGAGTCGCACGTAATATCAGCTGACGATATCAAACCGTAAGTGCCACCTCCATTGTTCGGTGATTTGTACAAATTTGTGTCCTTGTTAAAGAACTTGGCATAGCTGGCGATCTCGAGGTAGCATGTGTCACCTGCAGAACGCAAATATTTATTCTTACAGAAGCAGTTTCCAATAGAAGCGCGGGGTCCGTGGAGTGTAAACCACGTGTTTTAATGCTACTTCTGATCAGCTGATGAGTAATGACCGACAATACTACGATTTGTACAATTTTTACGACAAAAATGGATATTTTGGGGTTTTTAGTTCAAATTTGAATGAAAATAAGCAATAATTAATTGATCGAAAAATAGAAGCGCAGCCTTCAGTAGAAGCGCGGGGTCCTGGGTGATCAAAAAATGGAAGCACATCGCTTTTGTTGAAATAAATACGGTATATACAGTGCACGCTGGAAACTGTGGCTAAAAAGGGCGCCCGGGCGCGCTTTTTAGCCACAGTTTCCAGCGTGCACTATAATTGAACGATTTATGATTGAAAAATACGAAATATTATTCCAAAATATAAGCGATTCAACATTCTTAGTGAACTCTGAAATGTTCATTTAAACAATACGTTTCAGTTAATTCCAAGGAATAGATTCACTGAAATACAGTACCTGCACCAGCGCATTGGCAGACGACGGCGAAGCCATCGCTGGTTGGAACGAACGAGACTGTGCCAAAATTTTGCAAAGTGCCGGCAGAGGGAGAATAATCGTACAACTTGATGTACTTGGTAAGCTGTGCTTGAGTGAGAGAAGTCAAGTCGACCGGACACTCAAAAGAGTGATCGTCACCTAAAAAACGAAGCACGGAAGCCTTGTGATAATGTCAGGGAAGCACGGAAGCCACGGAAGCCTTGTGATTAAGTGAAAAGCAATGAAAATTGGGTGTATTTCTACGAAAAAACCGAAAATTGCATTGCATTTGATGCATTTGCATTTACAATGCATTTGATACTGCGCAAGCGTACGCACAAAAATCGATAACTGCATCTGGTGCAAGGTGCGAAGTTTATTGAATACGGCCCTTGGTCGCACTATTAGAATATTGATCGAAATTTTGTCTTGATCTAACCTCTTGTTTTGATTCGACTCCGGTTAGACTGTGATAAATTCTTACGCTTCTAAGTGATTTGATGAGTGGCAATTAGCCAAGAAATTGATTCATGAAGGATACGCAAATCGAACCTTTCGCCGCGAGATATTATGTAGGAATTTAAATACCGTATTTATTTTAATACTATGACCGTCTCTAACAGTACCATTGTGTCTAATAATCGCACTACAGTACCACCTGGTCGCACTATTAGAATATTGATCGAAATTTTGTCTTGATTCGACTCCGGTTAGACTGATAAATTCTTATGCTTCTCAGTGATTTTGACACAACCAGAAAAAAAATTACTTTAAGAAACCTTGCAACACAGTGATCGAAAAATACTATGACAGTCTCTAATAGTACAATCGTCTCCTATAGTACGACTCCCTTACGAGTCCCGAGACCTTACGCAGTAATTCAAGTGTATACAAACTTGTAAACGTTTTGGCTTTTATAAATGGTGGGTTCTCCCCAGACATGGGCAC
>JAQGCX010001300.1:0-11527 GCA_034700205.1 Plectus parietinus
AAGGTGTAAAACAAAAACTCACTGAATCTCGCAAGGATGGTGCGGGTTTATGAATTTCTTTCCCTGACAGATTATGGTATTCCCATTTCTCTTTACCCAGTACAAAATGTTGACTATACGGAACGTTTCAGTGGAAAGTAGCTCTGGGCTGGACTTTATCGACGGTTGGCGGGTTGTGGTCGGTGTTCGGCTTGTACGACTATGCGAGAACTGGGGAGATATCGCAGGCGGGGGTGATCGTCTACGCTTTGCTCGGGAGGAATATCTACGCATTCAGTCTCGCTTGGGTGTCCTTCGCGTGTGCCACTGGACATGGAGGTATGGCACCCTTGACACGGTTACGGTAATAAATGTTCATTGCTACGTTAAAGGCCCCGTCGACGCGTTTCTTTCGTGGACGGCCTGGGTACCACTGAGTCGCATCACCTTCTCGGCTTATCTCTTCCATCCCATTCTTCTTCAAATCTACTACTTCAGTCGACCAGAAAGCTTCCACTACACATCTACATATCAGATTGTTAGTCATTGTTGTATGCTCTGTTTCAGTGGTCTTGTTTAGCTCTCAATATTCTTCGTCGCCGTCATCATCGCCTATTTCTGCGCATTCTTCCTGAGCATGGCTTTCGAAGTGCCCGTCGGCATTTTGGAAAAGATGGCCGTTGACAGTTTGACGGGCGGCAAAAAAAAGCCGAAAAAGCCTGCCGCGAATGAGCCGTCGCAGAAGCCTTTGCTCCGATCCAGCTCGACCAGCAAATCGAGCTTGGAACCGCCGCCGACGGTTGAAACGAACGGCAATAAAGTCGAAAGCAATGATTGACATGTTCACAAAATGTTCGCCAGATGCTATGTGTTTGTATGATAAACGTATGCATTGCAGTTGTGTTATCGATTCGATTTCTATGCAACATGCTGCTGACCAGCGTCAAGGACTGCGGAAATTGCACAGGCATGAGGCAGAACATGTGTTTAAAAAACGGGTCGATCATCTATTTTTGCTACAAGTTGAGCGAAATTCAGTGAGACTTAATTTATGTGATATGAGCTCATAAGAACTATGGGGGAAAGACATCTCCTTCAACTCTGTCATTTCAACTGAATGCCGAGCAAACGAGAGTCATAATAAAGCGGAGATTGCCAATTCTGGTCGATACAAGAGATGGGCTTGAATGACGAGGAAGATCACTTCTAAATCCGAGACACATGTCAAACATAGTTAATCGATTTCTGAACAAGACCAAGTACGAGATCAATAACGGAAGCTGAAACATTTGTCGAAGCTGCGAAACAATGCAAGCAGGAAACCCTGAGCTTGATGAGCATCGTTGACGCATAGTGCAACACATACGGTTCTATGAGTTGGTCCCCCATTTTGTAGAGGGGTTCTGAATGGGCGAAAGGGCGCACGAAATGGAAAAGCGAAGGAGACGAAGACGCGCATGGAGGCAGGACGGAAAGTAAGGACGAGCCGGTCGCGACGGTCGGACGGATCTAAAAGTGCGGCGCCCGGGACAGACTGGCGCGCGCCCGTACGCTTACAGCGCATCGTCGTCGTCGGCGGCGGCCATATTGGCCGGCGTTCTCCGCCGTGTGGTGAAAAATCCGATATCTCTGCGCGCGCACGTCGTCCCCTCGCGTTGTCGGCCGAGCGCGCGGCGAGGGGAACGCGAAGGCCGGCCGGGCGAGCACCCCGCGCTCTCTGTTACACTGCGGCTGTGCGGCCGTGGTAAACGCAGTCAATACGCGGCAGCGGCGGCCTGTGGACTGGCGGCCTACTCGCGGCCCGTCGATTACACACATGCGTCTCGGCCC
The DNA here is from genome assembly GCA_034700205.1 of Plectus parietinus. Lineage (NCBI taxonomy): Eukaryota > Metazoa > Nematoda > Chromadorea > Plectida > Plectidae > Plectus > Plectus parietinus. The sequence goes on from JAQGCX010001300.1 coordinate 1,810, forward strand.
TGCGATAGCGTCGTCGTCGCTGTTGGCGGGGCGCTTTGTCCGGCCGCTCTCGTCGTCCTGCGCGTTCGACTCGATCGGCACCCAGGCCGACTCGGCGCTGCTAGCGATCGGCCGGGGCGCGCGCCTGATTACGGGCGCGGTTGTTACGAAGTTCTTTTAAACCCCGCGCCGTCCCGCGTCTCGTGCGTCGTCGGGCGTCGCGAGACCGCCGGCGTGTCCGTGGTCAACGAGACCCCGCTCCACCAGATGCCGCCGTCTCTTGCAGGTCCGACCGCCGCTGCGTCGAATGCGAATGCGATGAGTCGACGGAAGCGCAAGACCCCCACGGAGCGCTACTTGGACGTGCTGGATCGGGACGCGGAGCACGACGAGCGGAAGACGTTCTTCTACCGCGCGGTGTCGCAGTTCTACCGTCGGAAATGGTACTGCTAGGTCTAGTGGGTACTCGTCTCTGCAACCGAATTGTGTTTCAGGAACTGTCCGTTGAAGCTGCCGCACGTGCAGGGCACGCCCGTCGACCTCTTTCGCCTCTACCAGATCGTCGCCGGTCTGGGCGGCTGGCAGAAGGTGAGCCAGGAGTTAGTAACGGCGCGTGGCTTGCGGAAACGCGTGAAATGACGACAAGAAGGCGGGTGGGAACGTTCGATTTTCCCACGATCTCCCCGCGTGGCCGGCTGGCCGCTGCCGCCCGAGACGCGTCGTCGTCAGCAGCAACTGGAGTGCTGTTTGTTCGCTGTAATCGCTCCACTCGCATCCACCACCAGCTTCCGTTTCTTCGCTTCCACCTCGTCACGATCAGTCTCGCCATGGTTCATTCTTTCACCGCGTCTTTCTCGTCCCATCCAAATTCGTCCATCTCGAAGCACACCAAGTGGTACCCAGAAGCAGATATTGCTCGTTGCCTTATCCATCATCCAATCTCAGTCACAACTGATCATTCTATCGATTCCTTGCTTCGTTTTCCGAAAAATATTTGCTTCAGATACCAATCATTTTGAACTTTCAATTTGTTTTCAACGCTCAGTTTCGAACTTTTTCAGTCAACCGAAAGTTAAAGTCGCTCCTGCAACATAGTTCCTCATTTAAATGCTACACTTGTCCGGTGTATAACGAATTGCGTTGTGTTTTTCCTTTTGCAAAGATCCTTAAAATTGGTCCTATTCTCAGTTCCAGAGACAGGATGAAACAGCTTTTTCTTTCAGAGATCTGTGTTAAGAATTTCTATACGCGTACGATCGTGTCGTCAAACTAAACGAATTACATATCGTATAAATCCCATGTTTCAGGTTTCTGCGGGCGCAAGATGGCCCGAGGTTCTGGAACGGATGAATATTGCCGAGGATGTGGCCGTGGCCGAACATGCTGTCAAAGTGATCTACATGCGGTCAGTTCACTTGAGCGATTAGATTATTGCGCCCCGATGACTCAGATCACTCCTGTAAATATTGTTGTGGAATAAGTGAAGTAGTGCTCGCAGTGGGTTGATATGGATGAGTTGATGAGGAGGGATTGGAGACGGTGAGGACGAATTGTTGTGTGAAGGCGCCGTGCGGTTGTGATGGATGATGTGATAGTGTTTGTTATGCGTCGGCAGTGTGTGAACGAGCTGAGCGAGACTACTGCGGTAGTAGCGAGTGCGTACGTTTAGGGATGAGATTCATTGACGGGACGGCGACTGCGCGCTTGGTCTGTCTGTCTCTGCCGGCCTCCGCTCTCTGTCCCGCTCGAGCCGCCTTTACGCGATTCGCATGATGGAACGCGTGCGGACAAAACTCTGACGCCGTTCGCTTTCAGGTACTTGAGCAAGTTCGAACAAAACGAAGTGTCAGGCGATGCCGACGACAACGACGCCGAGATGGTCACTGGCGGATCGCGGTCCAGAGGCAAGGGCTACTCTGCTCTCGCCAGCTCAGAATGTCCCATCGCCATCCGTCGCGTCGATAACATATCAGGTATGTTCAAAGCAAATCTATTCCTATCGGCTAATCCTATGGCCACCAACAATCCGGTAATATTAATTCAAATTGTCATTAATCTCCTTGAGGTTTCCAATAAGTCCATTGAGAAAGAATTGAACTATAGTCGAGCATTCCAAGTAAACATGCGAGAATAAAAAAAGCTTGTACCTGTTCAGTCTCCAGTGAATACGAGTAGTAGCAGTGGCAGTGTCAATTTCAGTAAGCTCACAAAAGATATTTAATTCCTCTTTTTCATCATCAAGCTAATATAACGGCTTTAGACCTTACTTTTCGGCACATAGAAGTTGTCTAGACCCAAGAAACGTTGAATAATAATTTCTCCAAAAATGTAAAATTTGTTTTTGTTTAGAGCGGAATTATTATTTGAGATACTGTAGCATCCTAAATCAGGATCGGGGACCCAAAAGTTGCACACGAAGTGAGTGCTGATAAAATCGTGGGTCACAGGTTTTTGATTCCAACTAGAATTGTTTCAATTCCAAAATGCCCGTTGTGAGCAGGTCACAGAAAAGAAAATATGACGCTGCTTCAAAAGGTTCTTATTTTGATTTTTATTGTATTCTTGTTTGGTTGGTTAGGCGGAAATCTGTTGTTACGTCAACTTTAATGAAACTGTGATTTTTTCAGAATATCTGCGTGACTCGCTGGGGATGGCAAAGAAGTTGTCGCCGGAAGGTCCTTACGAGCGAGTGATCAAGGCGTTGATGAGCGGTCTTCCAAACGAGGTGGACTTCGCTCTCAACATCTGCACGCTGTTGTCCCATCCCGGTCCGCGACTACTTCGCCTCGTCGCCGCTCCGAACATCGTCGACTGCCTTCTCGGCCATATCGGCGTTTTTGGCGATGGTTTGTGTGGATTGTGTGCTTTCTTTCTGGACTTAATTGAATAAAAATTTTGTTTGCAGGTGCGAGCTCCCTTCAAGGCCTTTACGAAAGCTGTTGGCGACCGTTGGCGGGTCGGCGTTTCGGGGATTTCTGGCACGCGAGTGGTATCGAAGACGACGACGTGCGCGCGCTGTTGGCGCCGAGGGACACTCGACACGACAATCGCCTAACGGAGATGGACGACGATCTGTTCGCGGGTGTCCAACCCACCTACGATCCCAAGGAGCCCGTTACGTGGCGTGTGTTCCACGTGGCCTCCGTTCTGCGTAACCTGTCCTTCGAGTCCATTAACAAGTCGACCATGGCCTCCAGCTGGCCGCTGCTCAAGTAATATTTCTGCTTCGTCATTGCTCAGCAGTTTCTAATTCGATTGTTGCAGGTTTCTCTTTGTTTGCATTCACAGCAAGTGGACGCCGCTGAGAACAATTGCGCTCGATACTCTCAGCAATGTCGCGCCAGAGGTTTGTTCAGCAAATTCATTCACACTGTTCCGATTTTGATGCGCGCTGATAAAAAAAAACCAGTGAGCAAAGATCAGCGCTGGGTTGAGATTTACGAGCGCGCGCAGTTGTGCCTGGGTGGGTAGAAGAAACACTCAGGATTGTGATCATTTATTTATGTGATTTCCCTTGGAGAACATTCTCCGACAATGGGTCGATATGTTTCTCGTTGATTACATAATTGAAATGACTGATATTGCAGATGGACTTGATGTCGCAGTCGCCATTAGTGAACGAGTTGCTGTTTCGGACGTTGAGCAAGTGTCTGCACTCCGGCGATAAACTGCAGACAATTCGTTCCTTGGAAACGGTCGCCGGCCTGTGCAACAGCGATCGCAACGAGTCTATGCTCTGCGAATTTCTCGAGCCGACCGTTTTGGGGAAGATCTTTAACTTGATTGCCGTCAAGGACATCATGATGTGCGTATACACGCTAGAATGTATCTACCAGATCTCTGAACTAGGCACTGTAGCCTGTCAGCAGCTCGCCGAACAGCCTTACGGAATCGGTTAGTTTTCTATTCTAAAGGGCTGGGCAGACTAAAACGGCCCGTTTTGCCGACCAGTTACCAAGAATGAATTATATATTCTTGATCACGCAATATTTATTCTTGGTAATTGGTGGGCAAAAACGAACCGTTTTGGTCAGCCCAGCCCTTAACTCTCGTTTTGCTGGATGCAATCTGTTGTTTTCAGATGTGCTCGTGGATTTGGCGACCATCGAGGCGGTGTCGTTCGGCCCGTCGGGTCTGATGGGGATGAAGGTGGTGGAGTTCCATGGGCCGCAGCCGCAGACCGCCATCCTGCCGCATCCTTCGCGCGAAACGCAGCTCGCTCGACCGCCGCAGCCGCCGCCGCCTCCGGCGTTCCAAGTGCCGCGTCCTCCGCCGCTGATCGTGCCGCCGCCGGTGCCTGTGCGTCCGACGACGCCGTTGCTGCAACAGTCGTTGTCCACGCCCGTTCGACCAGCCGGACCACAAGTGACCACTTACGCCGACCAGAAGGTCGAGCTGTTGACCGGCAAATGGCTGCGCGCCAACTGCCTCGCCGAGCCCGCCGCGACAGTTCCGCGCGGCGAATTATACGCCGCGTATGTAGAAGACATGCGAAACCGACACGGGTCTCTTGCCGGATCTGTGCAAATGTTCTCTAACTTATTGCGGTATGCGCTTATTTTTTCATTAATTTGTCATCCAAATCAATCCATATTCCCTCTTTCAGCACTGCATTTCCTTCGAGTACAATGCGGCGAATGGGCGACAATTCCAATTTAATGATTGTTGACGGTGTTAAATTCGTTCGACAGTCGACCGTAGCGCCTCTGTCACCGGCTGCTCGTACGTTTTCGTCTTCCAACCTACAGGCTCGCTTCATGGAATCCATTGCAGAAATGACTCCGACGAATGTACTGCCTGGTGGAGGATTGGCAGCGCAACACCCATTGATGCAGCAAATTCTCTCGCGCAACTCTAGCCTGAACCAATCGGGTCCTACAGTGCTGACGTCTCCCGGTCCCTCAGTTGCCGCCGCTCAGCGCAGTCTGCCATCTCCAGCAAATGCCGTTCTGAGCAAAGTGCCCCCACCGACGACCACTCCTGCGACCACGCTCCCTCAAACATTGATATCCACAGTGGCTGCTGCCAAGACGGCCAAGCGAACTGACTCAAATTGTTCGCGACCGGAAAGCGTCGATACACCGGACAACATGAGGTTAGTGTGGAAGAGCGTTGATTGGCAGTTAAAATTGTACTTTGAAATAAAGTTGAAATTGAAATTCGAATTTTAGTGGCACCGCTACACCTGAGTCGCTCATCTCCGAAGACGCATCGGCCCCAAGTCCGAAGCATTCGTCGTCTTCATCGGCCGCTATAAAGGCGTTGAAATTGCCCCCGGGCGGGCAGGTGTCGCTTGAAGTGTGCGAGGCAGCTGTGGAGGCGCGCGACTTCATCTCGGACGACGTACGACACGAGGCGCGCATCGTCCGCGTCGAGAACACGGCGCGCAGTCCCGTCCTCCCGGCGGCCGAAGAGCCGACCGTCAACGGCGACCTGTCCCCGCCCAAGACCGACGAATCCACGTCCGACAACGACGTTCGACCCGACAAGAAAAAGATGCACGTGGTCGTTAAGAAGCCCAACGGTATCATCAACACCGTCGCCGTCGAGCGCACCACCGGCGACAAGCTGCCCAAGGTCAACGGCGGCGAGAAGGAGGCGACGCCGGACTCGATCAACATCAACGTGCACCAGTGCCAGGCGAGCATCGAGCAACTGCTCACGCCCGAGAATTCCAACGACGGCTCGTCGAACAAACACAACGGTGACGCCGCGCACGAGCCGTCCGGACAGGAAGACTCTACCGCGCCTATTACCAATGGCCCTTCGTCGGTGGCCAGTCATGACGAGGACGTCGCGCAGCCTCCGCCGAATAAAAAACGCCGCGTGAGCGGGGCGACTGGCGGCAAAAAAGCTTCGCCACGGTTGACAAGAACGCGCAAGGCCGTCAAGGCCGCCGATGTGTCGCCGACGGCAGCGACTGACGACCAGCCCAGCACGTCGCGGGCGTTCGTCTCTCCGCCCACCGTACCCCCCGCAGCGCCCACCACTTCGGCCGGTGGTCTCCAGTTCATGTGCGAATGGAACGGATGCGGAACGTCAGTCCCTATCCCATTCGTCGCGATTGCTTACTTTATCCCGTCTCTTTCAGGCTATTTACTCGTGCCAGTGCCGTATTCTACCATGTCGCCAAGACGCACGTCGACGAAGAAACCAACCAGTGCAAATGGCCGCGCTGCGACGGTACTGTACGGCCCAAATGGTCGCTTACTACCCATCTCCAGGTGCGTCAAAAGTTTTTAGATTCTCAACTAAACTGTACTATCGGCGCGTGGAAAACCAGTCGGAGTTGCAAAATGCCGTATATTTCTGTCTTATCACGGTTAACGGTTTTTAGCGGGAGAACAAAAAATATTGCGCAATGAACAAAATTTTGGCATGACGCCAACTCATGAACTCGTATTTGCGCTCGTTTGTTCCGCAGTGTTTAACGAAAATTTGAAATGGTTTGCGGGGTACTCCCGACTGGACGCCGACATTTTCATAGTATTGTGCTTTTGGCTCATAAGGAGCGAGCGAAGGCTTTTTTGGGCTGAGAAACAGATGGAGTGTTTGCAGGACCACCACTGCAGTGAGATGGTGCTGAAAGCGGCGGCAATGCGACGTTACGAGCTGTCGGTGCACGGCCAGTCGAACATTCCTGAGCCGAAGGAGCCGCTGCCGCATCCTGGCTATGCCAGACACGCCGCCATCGAAGCCATTCGCCGTCACGCGTTCAATTTCATTCCCAAGGATCTTACGGTCAGTCTCCGTTGTCCACTTTGCAAACTTACTGAAACCGGTTTTTGCAGGAAGAAAATGAAGGTCCCGTGACGAAAAGCATTCGCTTGACTAGTAGTTTGATCCTGAGGAATCTCGCGCGTTACTCGGCCGATGGCAGAAGGTTGGTTCGCATCTTCATTTATACTCATAATTTCTTTGACAATAAAGAGAGTACTGTAGAAAACAACGTCACCCCCCCCCCAGTAAGATGTGCAATAGTGACCAAATGTCGTTGTGAGACGTTTACTAGAAATGGATTTAAATCATACGAAGTAATGATACTCAATACAATAAATTCTGGGTTTTAACAGCGCGCAACATTCAATTGAGGGGTGTTCGATCGCTTTCCGGTTAACGGTTAAAAAATTCTGACTATAAAATACTAAGTGAGCGCGTCTGCCGGAATGCCCCTGCGCAGTCCCATCTCCATGTGAGCAAAAAAGCAAATACCTGCGCGAGCAGCAGTGGGAACGAGTGCAGTAGAGATAGCGGACACGAATCCGAGCAGTCCGAAGACACTTCGCGAGCCGATGTTTTGCAGCAGCCATGTGACCGGCGGGAACGCCACCAATGCACCGATTGCCACCGCCGCAAATAACATGCTCTTGATCAGTGGCGAGTAGATGAACACTTCCCTGTTGACGTTGTCGGTAATTTCCAGTCTAGAACAACATATAACAGTCATGCTATTGGAAGGCGTGTTAGCGTCTGGGTTTGGAATGAGCAATCAGTGATGTAGCGGGCACGCATGTACAAACATTCTGTGGCGAACCAACATCTTTGAATGGAATTAAGAAATTATTTTGCTTTTATTTTGCCTTCTCCAAAACAAATGCGCTCTACTAATTCATTTTTCTGACACAGTAATCGTTTTCTAAATGGCTCAAACTGCGTAGATAAGTTTTTATTTAGCAATTTGGCAGAGGTCCATTGTATCAAAGTACACCACCATTTAATTGTCTGTATTACACAGATCAGAAATCGATCTATACGTCTACGTGACTTATGAAATTTTCTGCTCAATACCTGTATTTTCTTTTTATGTATTCAGGTCTCCGCGGCGATATAAATATTAGAACAGCGATAAAAAATAAAAATTCGTGAACAAATAAAGACCGTAATCTACCTTGTGCCATTGATGCCCATAAGGGGATCGCTGCTCTTAGCATTGGCGGTCATGCAGATGATGGTGAAGTTGAAGGTGAGCACGTTGCCGAGAATAGCTGACAGACAGAGCGTCGCCAATATCAGCACCATAAATCGGGTCCGATTCCCAAGAAGACAGTCTGAGCCATCATCCTCCTCATTCGGGCAGCAAGAAGTGTCGCGTTGCGCATAGCGATACAAGGAGCTGTTGGGCTGCATGCTAAGGAGGAAGAGGGTGCTGCGAAGGTATACTGGCGCATTCAAGAAGGACGCCTAAGTACAAAGAGATGGCGGGAGATGTCTGCGGCTGACCGGCGGATGGGGGGGAAAGGGAAGAGATGCGTATGCGGCTATTAATAGACGACTGACCGGAGAGACAAATCGATCGACTGTGCGCGGAGGTGAGCGACGGTGGGAGTGTCTGCGTGGGACTGCGTGCGCTCCTTTACGCAGACGGTAGAACAGCGTCGGCGATTCGGCGCGCGCAGTGTTCGTCGATGTGTGGCGATCATCGATCGACGGAGAACGAGAAGGCCGACGAGGCACGGAATGATGCGGGACAAACGCCATTATCGTCTTCGCCCGCGCAATAAAACGATTCAGACGTTCGTCGGCCCAGTCTGCCTCTGGACTCTTTTTTGACTCCAGAATAATATGATGCAATAGTGACTACTAGCCTAAGGACATCACTTCAATCCGTAAAAGCAACTAAATTGCTTTTACGAAATAACTGGGTGAGCGGTTGGCTAGTCTGTGAAAAGCAATGGACTGTTTGGCGATGGAAATAGTGGTGGCGATTGTCCTAATGGTCGACCAGAATGACTGGAAGACGGCGCTGCGACTGGACGGCACTTCCCGGGACGGTGCGCATGGCCATGACGGACTTTTTCTGGCCCAATCGTCTTCCTGCACATCCTCATCAGCCGCACCAAAGAGCCGCGCAACTTCAACAAGTTCACCGTGACCATCAATGACCGCCCGACACCGTTCGAACTGGCGCTGCTCAATGCGCTCACGAGCAAGGAGATCAGCGGCTGTTCCATCAAGTTCAAAGAAGATTTCACATCGGGAAGGCACGGCTACTCTACGTTCCGAACTGTGTACTCAGTTCTGCCGACATTACCGCCATGCTTCTCAACCTGCAGCTGTTGCACATCATCCTTATCCATGGTCTCTCCTCAACAGTGGTCGATTTGTTGCTCTTCGTCGCAAACGGCTTTCCCGATCGAGGTGCGCGTCTGCTTCTGTAGTGCCCACCCGAGCGCTGCCGACGTCGACATCGCCAATCAGCGCGTGCTGAAGCAGTGGTCGACCGCAGTCGCTCATCGGTCGACGCCCAACTCGCCCATCTCCGGCTTCACTATCGCCGACCGCCGCCACACACAGTGTTGTCTCGGTAAACAATTTTCTTAGTCGGTAAAGTAGTCGGTAGGGCACACAGCTTTCACTTCCGTGCGAGAGTGTGCGCTGTGCAGTTCATACTTCGCTTTCTGATCTTCGATCTCTGTTTCTCTCGTACCTGATATCACTAACTGTCTGCAAGACTAAAACACACTTATTTTCATTGTGTCTTTCATTTAGCTTTTCATTTAAAAAATAGTATCGTGCGGCCACGTGCTTACGCGGAGGAATTAGGTAGTTCTCAACAAAAAAATGAAGCCATGCTTTTTCAGTTATTCTTAAACGACTGCGCATTTGTTCAATCTACCTTTGGCCAACGGTTGTGCAATAATAAATGGTATAGATGTATCTGGGGGGGAGGGTAGGTCGCCAAAAGTACGGTACTTCGTGTTGGAATTTTGGCGCAAAATTCACAAATTCAAAGTTCAAC
>JAQGCX010001301.1:0-11521 GCA_034700205.1 Plectus parietinus
CTTTAGCCTCGGTTGAGCGCCGCTTACTCATTTTTGTTGCGGTTTTGCCTGATTTCGGCAGGCTAATTTGTGACATTTGACTCGTAACGCATAGTCGTGAAACGACTGACTGTCGAGTCAAATGTCACAAATTCAGTCAAAAGTCAAATTAGCCTACCGAAATCAGGCAAAACCGCGACAAAAATGAGTAAGCGGCGCTCAAAATCGAGGCTAAAGAAAACGGCTACCGTATGCCAAACTAAACGAATACGGTAGCCCAACTGGTAGGGTAGAAAAATTGTCATTGCTTCCTCTTTCGAATAAGCCATTAACCATTCGGATCCGACTACTTGTCAAAAACTGTGGCTTTTGAAAAGTGTCCGAAATTCTTGGTCCACCCTGTATGATCTGAGTACTGTAACAACAGACTTACTGATCCTGACTTTTTTTCAGGTGCCAGTCCAGTCGTGGTTCGACGACCAGAACGACACCGAGCTGTTGGAGATCATCCCATTGTTGGAACGATTGGCGGGTGTGGACAGCGTGTATTCGGTGTTGCGCAACAGCAACGAGCCGTCGCCACCGCCGCCGCCCCTGAACGCCATGGTGGGCTTGCGCGACGACGGCATAATCGCGTCCATCGCGCGCTCCTAGTCCTCAAGCTACACTCTTCACTAAAGTGTCCGCCCATCCACCACAGTCAGAACATTGCGATTATCGTGTTCATCCAACTCCTGCACACCTTTTTCGCGCATTGGACTTGAAATATTTTCCCGTGCGCGAGCCCACCTTGATTATTACCTTAATTCTGCCGTCTTGAGTCTTACAGTGCCTTTCTGTGTCCTTCTTTCTCAAACACGCTAAAATGACGTCACAGTACGTAATCAATTCTTGTTCTTTCCCATCGTTTAACTGTGAAATTGACGGAATGAAATTCGCTCTTCCCTCAACTCTTCGACGTCATTTCGGTCGCATTTTCCCCTTCTTTGGCTGGTGTTCTATGAACCTTTCTTCTGCCTTCTTGTGAATGGAATATACCCTTATCAGCGACCGACTTTTTCTCTTCAATACGCTTGTCGTACAAATCTGGTTGTTGGCTGTCGCTCTGTGCGGTTGATCGCAAATCACAATGTTTCTCGCTGTGCGATCTGTAAATCCACCGACTACCGTATCTAGGTGAGATGATTCGAATTGAATGGGAATAGGAAAGAGCTACGGTCCGCCCCGGCTCAATTCTGCATCCTCCAAGTCCAGCTACCAATTGATTGTAAACCTATACCTACCTTCACCAATATTGTATCCTCCTAATTATGGTTATAACGAGTACTGTATTTTTTGCGAATTGCGAAGCTTTTCATTCGATTTTTGACGCTTTCTGTGTTCGACCGCTCGACCCTTTCGGGAAAGATTAAGAGCAGAACTGTAATTCTTCTCTCTCTTTCTCTGTTCAATGTCAATTTCATTTCCTTTACCACTGAAGCGGTATTCAGCGCCCAGTTTCTGTTCATCGAAAACGGAAATACGTAACGGTTTAATGAATATGTCCAGTTTTGAACGATTGGTAAGATATATTGTGTGCAGGGCCGCACTATTTCCAGTCTAAAGTTTGATGTTTGTTCACATTGCGACATGTTCAGTGGTATTTGCCTGCTACTTTCGTTGTGGGGCCCTATTTACCATATTCTTAAAAAAAAAACATCCTAAATCAAAGTCTGCTGTGAACAAATGTGAAATCGTTGACATTTGTGAGGCCGTCGCACTGTGAATAAGTTTCTGTTCTCTTGTGTTCATTTCGCTTTTTATTTGTCATTTCTCTTCGCCAACTGTGCTATTATGGGCCTTACGCATCTGTGTAGGCGTATTACGTTATTCATGTACCTACCTTCCTTCTGAAATGTCGAGGCTTAAATCGCTTGAGATAGTGAATTATGATCGATCCATTTCAAGTGTTCGCTCTTCCCACCGTGTTCCAGAATAGGAATGTCTGAGAGTGTGACGATGTGAGTGGCAGGTCCCGACCAGATTGTTGCTTCGTTGGTTTTCTGTTTTTTTGTCTTTATTTTTGTGCACAAAAATATTTTATCGCCTGCGGTGTGTATTGTGTGAATTGTTCAGTATAAAATATGTGTTGCTTGCATGTCACCTGACTGACATCACCATTCGGGTAGTCTACTTCGCTCTGTTCTATTTCGCAAGTCGCAGTCGAACTAGCGTTTCTCAATTATTTCTGTCCTTTTATCACTTTATTTTCATATCGCCCTAGCGCTCGTTCTAATATTGATATTTCCCTTATTAACGTTTATTCAAGATGGTTTCTACGTTGGTAAATATTACTTTGTTGCGGCGTAATTGTGAAAGATTCACCTGTAAATGTTGACGATATAAAATAGTTGTTTGAGAACCTTGATAACTTAGAAATATCCATCTTTTGACTGTAGACTATTTCTCTTGACATGTTTTTCGCTCTTTTTGTGTGATGGATGCGTTCGGACCAGTCGATTATTGGTGAAATACGTTTTTATCAGTGTATAATATACATGAATTCGTTTCGTAGAAGCTTCAGCGTACTTAGCGTATGTGCTTGCTAATTCTGCAATTGGTGTTTCCTTACGCTGGTGCGAGCAAAAATTTTGACATATTCGTTCCAGTTCTGTGTTCTTTAACATAAGAATATCCGTCACCGTAGTTAACTACCGAATAATTTTTTAATATGTAAGAATACATGAAATAGCGCTGTGTTGGTAGTTACCGAGCAAAAATTACAATTTGAGTAATAAGCGTTGACCGTGTTTCTTTCTGTACAAATGATGGGACATTTGCTATTGTCGCTTGCTTGCTTGCTTGCTTGAGTTGTTCTGGTTTGCATCCAGTTTGTTTTTAGTTGACTACGGTAGTTAGCTTTTTTGAAAATCGCGCGGTTTATTATGAAAATGTATGGTCGGTGCCTTGTTACGCGTGTGGCGTGTTTGCGTCATCGTTCCTTTGTCGCACATTTTCTGTATCTACCAATTTTTGAACCTGTCGATGCCTGTGTACATTGCGAAGAATGTGTATCTGTTGGAAGAATAAAACGCTGAAATAATATACCACTTAATCACAGCAGACAATTTGCATGGCAATCGATCGCTCACAAACCGCAACGTAACGTCCGATCAGTCGTTAGCGACTAACGAGGCTCTTCTTTTTGCACCATTACTCGTTGTTTTGCGAAGAAGATAAAAATCGATGGGCCAACGAAAGTGCAAATGTTTGAATCGCTGTTGTTTCATCAGAACAAACTGAAATTTGGTGCACATGGGCCCAAGACACTAACTTAAAGTGATAAATTTTTATATTTATTGGTTGCATTAAGCTTGATCCGATAAAAACTAGTCAAACAAAAATTTGCCCTTTTCGTTGGCCCACCCTGTGTTTCATTCGCGCAGCAAGAGATCGATTGAACGAGTACAGCGACGGTCGTTCGAACGGGCCGAAAGCCAAATTGGGTGATAAAGAGTGAACAGCTCCATCCCAATTCAACATAAAAGAAGTGACGTAGTTGAGCATCATCTCGCACCAGGAAGTTTTTGCTGCGTTCTCGACGGGCGATAAGCAATATCATCTTCTAATCTCGTCAATACTCTGTCTGACATCAACTTGAGCTGTGCTACTCGCTGCAATTTTTTGTTACATCGCCTCGTTGACGACACTGCCGTCGTCCTTCATATTAATCGAGAATCAAGTTTAAAAAAATCTTTATTTTGTACTATTTTCAACAAACATTGAGCAACATCTGCAATGCAGCTAAAGAAGCGGTAACGCTAACATTGTGCGCTGATATTGCTCTCTTACTTGACTAATTTAGAAATACTGTAAGGGTATAAAATTTGGGTGATACTTAATTTGGGTGAAAATCGAAATCGACATATTAGGTGGTACTTAATTTGGGTGAAAATATGCAAACTACCGTGTTGCCATGATAACAAGCACTGTTGTCATGGAAATAAGGCCTATTACCATGGATACGACAACTTACAATGGTATTTAATTTGGGTGAAAAATTGACCACCCAATTCACCCAAATTAAATACCACCCAATAATTTTATCCTTACAATAGTGCCAACAAAACAAGTACAATAGGAAAAACCGTTGCATTTTCACAAACAAAATCTGCTTGCATTTTGAATGATACATTCTTCACAACTGTAAACAATACCTGGGGTGCCCGACGCTTTGTTTTGAGCTTCTCCAGCACTGCGTTTCCGCATTCGCTGCGTAGTTTTTTGCTCATCGTTATCAAAACAGATGGCTGCGTTCTGCGTTACCGCGCACACTTTCGACACTTGTGTCGCACTTGCAGACACTTTTGCACGTTTCAGCGTTCAAGCGTAACTGCGTGACGGGACGGACAGACTGGCGGGTTGAGTAATGCCCGCGCTTCGCGCGGGCAAAAACGCCGACCATTTGTTCGTACCGGCCACTAGAGATTTGAGAAAGGGCATATGAGAGCGGTGCATCACCAAATCGCAGGCGCAACGTTGCCATTGCCATTCCATTGCTCGAGCATGAAAGATGAATTATACCACGGTACACAAACAAAAACCCACGCTCGCAGGGGTGAAACGAGCGTACGAGGCAAATAAGGTGATACACACCACGCACGACGTTTGGATATCGAGCATGTTGATAAGAAAGAAGCGCAGAGGCGCGCCCAGATCGCGCCGCCGCCCCATGCGCGCAACCGAAGCACCGACGCTGGTCGGTGTTACGAATCGGTACAGTACTCGTGTGTCGTGCACGCCCAAATTTCAAATCCACCTTTTTGCTGCTTTATAATGCTGCTGGGGCCTATTTCAGTAAGGCTCAGCTTTAGTGAAATAGGCCCCTGGTGTATAAATATTTATGCTCACTTACAGATTAATTCCGAAATATAGGGATTCGTACAGCTAGTCAATGTGTTGATGAATATTGATTTGATACGTTAAATTACTTTCTCCAACGGAAGCAGAATTATCCGCGAATGTCGTCTTTCCGTTTCTTAATACTTCGGAAGAGCGTTGATCTTCGAAGTGTATCTCTATCTGCATCTGCATACGGTATAAGTGCGTTTTTGCAGCGTTTAGCGCAAGTGCAATCTACCAATTTGACAGCGAGATAGTCGCGTTCAATTCTCTTTTGGGCTATGTACAAAACTTTTTAGACAATTTTAAATCGAAGCTCAAAAAAGAGACAGAATGGGCGACATCGACACCAATCAGATCATTGAAATCATCCTCGCCATTTTTTTGCCGGTAAGTGAGAATGTACAATCCCAATTTTATCGAAAGGGAATTCATTGAAATGCGCTGTTCATTGATTCTTTCTTACTTCTCACCAAAATTTTTCCTCCAAAAACAGAACCTGATACGAAAATACAGTGGCGGACAAAAAACTTCGAACTTTTTTTAAACTTTCGGCCATGTTTTGTCAAGAACACTTCATAGGATTAAAAAACGGAAGATACCATCTAAAAGAGCGTGAATTACTCTACAGAATGACACCAAAATCACGGCTATACGACCATTATCTATGATTCTGTAAGCGGTTTAACAAAAAAAAAGTTCGAAGTTTTTTGTCCGCCACTGTATACCTTTGCTGTTTTTACTACAGAAGTCATTTTGGAAAGAAGATATCGATGGGGCCAGCTATTTCAAAACATCTTTCAGCTTGCCTCTTATCGTCCTATGTATTTCTTCAAGCCTTGCGCAAGCTCAAAGAACTATTTGTGACTTGTGGGTGTAAATGCAAGATAGCGGCTGTCAAAATAGCGGTGCCCAAAACAGCGGTATGCAAAACAGCGGTGCCCAAAACAGCGGTATGCAAAACAGCAGTCAATGCATAATGGCGGTTTTCAAGATAGCGGTATGCAAAACAGCAGTCGCAATGAAAATTGGCGGTCATTGCAAATCGGTGTTTGGGCGCCCAGGGAGAGTCATTGGAGTTCATTGGAGGATTGCTCCTACTCCCTTTCATCCTTTGCGAAATGGAAGACATCAAACGACAAAACGTTTCACTGTCACAGTTGTCCTTTTCAAGCAAATAATTTATGCTAAAGCAAGATTGCGCTTATATGATTCAGTTGAAACACGAAACATACATGAAGTAACTGCACGATAAGTTCAGTTCCTTTGGTGGATGGGTGCATTTTGGTTATGCAATCCATCCTCCTCCACTGCATAAATATGATTTGTCGGAATCATAATCGATTTTTTGATTTCAAATCTCAGGTACGTGTGTAGGTCAGAAGAGTAGTCGTTAACATTTATCACAGGACGTTAACACAGGTCGTTAACAAAGGACTTTATTAGGACGTTAACATTTTCCATCCTCTTCCCGTACCAATTAAAAAAAACTGAAATCGAATGAAAAATTCTACGCTACACATGTCTTCGGTTTGTATGACTGTTTTGAATTCTCTATTTTGAAAACAGTCATTATGCATTGACCGCTGTTTTGAATTGACCGCTATTTTGCATACCGCCATTTTGAAACCGCTGTTTTGAGCATCGCTGTTTTGACAGCCGCTGTTTTGCAAGTAAACCGACTTGTGTACGTGAATAAGTCTAATGTTAAAAGAAGTAAATTCCATAATGCCGTCATTTTTAGCCGCTAGCCATCTGGTTCCACGACAAAGATTGCGGCATTTGGGTACTGATCGACCTGGTCCTGTGCTTCCTCTTCTGGCTGCCCGGAATCTTGGTGGCGCTCTGGTACTGCTTCATGCGCTGATTCCACTGCAACTGAAGTAGAATGTGCCGCAAACAGACCTCAAACATAATAGCGCGATCGCTACTTTAGCTTTTATCTTCCAATTTCATCAAAAAACTACGATTATCGTTTATTTATGTGATTGTAAGCGTGTTGGAACTGTGCAATGCCATGCACTGCTAAATTGCAATTTTCTGCTTGCTGTGATTCATTTTTAATTTATCGTATTCTTCGAGTGTCTGTACAACAATGAAGAAAACTGCAACAATAACTGCAGTGAAAAAAAACAAAGGAGCTCAGGGGAATTTTTAATACGAAGCTTCCAGGAGTAAGAAGCAATTAAAAGTGTTCTAGCGCCGCAAAGAGCAAAAAATCAGAGTCATCAATGACAGCTTTCGCGAGCAGGAAGTACAATCTGCAAGAGAGAAGTGCAAGAAGTGCAAGAAGCGCTACGACCAGTGCTGTCTTTTTGGCTAATTATCTTGGTTTTCGTCCCTGAACTATTAAATTAATCAAAAAAGAGCAAAAAGCAATCAGCTGATTTTAGATTAATTTAATAGTTCAGGGACGAAAATCAAGATAATTAACCAAAAAGACAACACTGGCTTTGACGCAGCTATCTTGTTTGTGTTATGTGCCGCTATGAAGGCAAGAATACGACAACTGAGCCAATTAGCCTCTTCGTTTTTGTTATGCATTCTTGGTGAGACCGGCTTAACTATAGGACTGATGACGTCATGCTCACAGTTACGCCGGTTTCACCAAGAATGCATAACAAAAACGAAGTAGGTAATTGAGTATTAGAGAGACAATACGGTGAAGTTGGACAGTTGAGAATTGATCTTCTTTGGATGGAAGTGAACTTATTCGCGCGCTCCCTGAGTCGTTTTCGTCGTGCAATTTTTCGGCGGAGTTGCAACGCCATGTGGCTGTGCTCGGCGGTTTTTCGTCGGTTGCGAGCGGCGCAGTAGTTTTTTGGACGGCCTTGACGGCCCACCCACCTGAGAAATGTGTTTGCGTGTGCGGCTGGCGCAAGAGCAGTGTCGGTCGTCCTCTGCTCCCCTGTGTCGACAACGGACTCGGCGCCGACCGCTCAGTCCGATAAATTAAGTCGACCGGCGCGCGATCGGCGCTGCACAAAGAACGAGCTCAGTTTTTTGAGATCGCGGGCCACCCGTCGGCGATTTATGCCCACCCCGTCCGTCTCCGTCTGCGAGAACGCCGAAAACGATCGCACGAAACGATCGTCCCACCGGCCTACCCCTCGGCGCCAGGCGTAGTTTTCGAAAACTTTTAGCAACATCTCCCACACCCGTTCGTCAGTCGCATTTTAAAAAATCAGTTGGCTCGTGGTATGCACGTTTGTATGTCTGCCGCGCTCTTGGACAGGTTCCCACAAAGCGTCTTTGCCTTGTCTGTTCAATGAAAATACATGAGGCGTCGTGCGGCAGTCCTCGGGCAAGTTTCGTTTTTCCGCCTGTCGTCTCAGTCGCAAATTACCTCACAGTGTTATTCTTTCCCAATCTTACTTCACAATTTAACATGATGATCTGCTTATTTTTCACTGTATTTACCCTTATGATGTTGTTCCTTCGAGAACGGGCTAAATATTTGCCTGAGCTCGTTCGCAAATGAGCTTTTCTTTCGTTATAAATATCCTTTTAATCGATCAAGGTCACCCCACTGCCACTTCCCCGAAAAATCGATTGCATGAAGTACCGTAACCAGGGCAGTATATATCCGTTATTGTATATTGCACAGGCATTAAATAAAGTTGAATCATAATAAAGACTAATTGAGGAACTCTATAGGTACGAATGACGAATTTTTTACGTATCGCAAGTGTAGGTTGTGACTTGAAAATCGAAATTGCCAGTTAGTGGCTGCTACTTACTGTGACCTTGCTTTGAGCAATTCAAGTTCTTATAATAGTTATTGCCCTATTAAGTGATTGTGTGAACAGGCATTCGAGTTGCTGAAGGCATGTCAGGGTTCGACAAATGTTTCGATCATGAGCGAGTTGTTTGATTACATAGAAAACGGATATTGCGAGAAAACTATTTCTGCTCTTACTTAAAGTGCTCTGATATAAAAACTGACAATGCTTTTAGTGCAAATATTGTTGTGGAACAATATGCGACCAAGATCTGTCGAGAAGCATCGACGAAAATAGTGTTTAATGTCACTCTGCATTGCACAAAGAGGATCGACGAAAAAAACATTGGTCCGTGATGGAAATTCCGCCTGCAATTATTGTGGGCGCAGGGGTCCTCGTTTTGCTGCTTTTGTTGCGCATCTGCTGTCGGTTATGCTTTCCCCGACTATTTGACGATTGCTGGCTGTGCGATGACGCTAATGCGAAGCGACAACACCCCCCTTCCGATTACTTGAAAGTCAACGTCGAAACTGTTGTAGAAATCGATAATTTGACGAAGAAATCGTCGACTATTCATCGCCAACCGCTGTTTTTTAACGGAAACCAACACTCTGTGTCATGCAAAGAGGGTGTGGTGATCCCATTGAAGTCAATGAAATGTCATGGTCCCGACAGTATACCTGACAGTAATCCGCTCCCTACAGTATATACGACTATTTCATTTGGATCTTGCTACAATGTCTCGAAGTGGAGGTCTTCTCAAGCGGATATGTCGCGATCTTACTTGGTTGCTGCCAGTCATTCAGCTGTGATTCCATCCACGACTGATCAGCTTCAAGACGTCGCTCAATCTTCTTCTCGTTCGTATCATCCTATGGACGTGTCAGAATATTTGACCAACGATAACCAGAAGAGGAACACATGCAATCAAGAACTGTATGAACGCGTGACATCGTGGCTTGCAAGCACTCCGTCGATTCACGTCGAAACAGGAGGTTCCAGTACTAATATGCTTCTTCGTATTCCTCACTCTGAAGAAGGAATTAGTCAAATTCAAAAGCGCTTCGACGAGACTTCTCGACAACGCTTTCTTGTATTACCGGAAAAACCCAAACGGTCGTTTGAATTCGCTCACTTCTGACTGTTCGCTTTTACTCTCTGACTTGGATGTTGCAAATATGAAAAATGACAAATATGAATTCAAGCGGTGCAAAAATTATGGCTGTAAATCAGTGATGTGTATCAAAAGGCTAATGAGATAGATGAGGAGTGATCAGTTTTTGGTTTCTGAAGTTTCGATTATGCCCTCAAGAAATATGAAAATAAATTTACTGGACAAGACAAACATGTGAAATTCCGCCTGCGTCACTGCCAGGAATTTGGCAAAGAAATTGGATAGAACCTATCCAGAAAGTTTCCGTGATCACTGCTCACAAGGAACAAAGACTGAAAGCAAAGAGAAGATCCATGTGCACAATTAAATTCGAGGTGCGTGTATTTCTGAGCAACCCTTCGATGATTAATTAATTTACAATGTGTAGATATACAGTATATTGTATCCCCCCCGGCCGACCTTCCTCGAGATTTCGGTGGACTCGTTCATATATCTATGCATTGAAAATGAATCAGTCATCGAAAGGTTGCTCAGAACTACACGCACCTCAAATTGAATTGTGCGCATGTATTTTCTCTTTGCTTTTAGTCTTTGTTCTTTGTTGGCACTGATCACGAAAGCTTTCTGAATATGTTCTTTACAATTTCTTTGCCAAATCGCTGACAGTGACGCAGGCGAGCCATCGGAAGCCATTGTCTTGTCCAGTAAATTTATTTTTGTATTTCTTCAGGCGTAATCAAAACTTCAGACATAAACTGATTGCTCCTCATCTATCTCATTCGGCTGAAATATAAAGCTGTAACCAAACGTGCCCTTTGAAATGATGAGCCACAATGCAATAATGAAATGTGATGCAAAGTGGTAAAGTAACTGGTTGCAAAATATTTTTATACAAAAGTAACGTGTCGAGATAATAAACTTGATCCTTTCGTATCATTTTTTGATTCGATGATAAGTGATTAATGAGAAAACGTTTTTGATTGTGCGATGGCTCAGAAGAACGAGAATTAGCACAAAATCAGGTTTTCAGACACAAATGAAAGTTAAATATTAATTTTTCAGGCCGATTTAACTTGCACCACAATAATGTCTTTGCCAGCAGTTCTTAATCGAAGCGACGGTCTACAAGAATTAGTTGCTTCTCCAGAACAAATCGCGACTTTGACTCAATCGTCGATTGTGTATGCGGTGGAGGGTGCAGTAATCGTAACAGCAAGTCTACCCTTCGTAATCGTAGTGATACTGTATGCGTCCTTGCGTACGGTAAGATAATTGCTTAATTTATGATAGTGGGCATTTCGAATTTTAAAAAATTGTGCCCAGGTTTTTATTTTTTCGCTATCTCGAACTGAACATCAGCCGCATTTAAATCATTTTTAATAAATAAAAGATGTGCATCATTTCGTATGAAAAAATTAGCGATATTTTGTTTCAGCAAAAAGAATATGTCATCTTTGCTGCTTTGTCATTGGCCAATGGCCTTTTTGGAATTGGATATATGATTTCTGGAGCGGTTCGTTTAGTTATGCTCTACAATGGAAACGGTGGGTTATTTGATGTAATCCGCTCCCACTTTTGTACCCTCGTTAGTAGGGCCGAATTAAACTAATTGATAACTGTATGTTTTGCACGCGTTGTGCCCAGGGCCGCCTCATAGGTGACTACAACGACTACATGTAGTCGGGCCCCCCCGCTCTCAGGGGGCCCCCCGAGGTCCGGAAGTTAAAGGGGACCTGCGGTCGGAAATAATTTTTTTATATGGTAAAGAAATGATGCTGAATAACACAAAAAGAATAGTTTTCTGCTTTATTTCGTTTATTTTTGC